>BQNB010061441.1:0-36493 GCA_026074375.1 Tanacetum coccineum | reverse complement strand
CTTTGATTTTGAACTTGAGATCTTAAGGTTCTTTCATTTAGATTACCTATGACGGTTTCTAAGGGATGATCTCTAGATTCTTTTAATGTTTATGATTTCTTTGTTTAATGGTTTATTTTCCTTGATTTCTAAGTTTTTTTCTTTGTTTTCTATAATTTCACATTCAAGCACATCATCATCTTCTAAAGGCGGTGACTTAAGAGGAGGAGTTTCATCGAATTTCACATTAAGAGATTTTTTTATTCTCATGGTTTCCTTGTTTAGAATAATGTAAACTTTACTATTAGGTGAATATTCGAGGAATATACCTTTGGTGGATTTAGGGTCGAATTTTGTGAGATAGTCTTTTGTGTTAAGGATAAAACATTTACTACCAAAAACTTTGAAATATTCCAAGGAGGGCTTTTTACCTTTGAAAATCTCATACGGAGTTTTTCCAAGGAAAGGTCTAATAAGAATCCTATTTAAGATATAAGTGGAGGTGTCGACGTCATTACACCAAAAATTTTGAGGAATTGATTATTCATTAAGCATTGTTCTACTCATTTCTTGCAAAGTCCGATTTTTACGTTCTACTACCCCATTTGATTGTGAAGTACGTGGATCCGAAAAGTTATGAGTGATACCATTAGCATCACAAAAAGCTCCAAATTGTACTTCTTTATCAAATTCCTGACCACGATCTGTACGAATAGATATAATGGGGCAACCCTTTTAAATTTAAATCTTTTTACTTAATATTTCGAAGTGGTCAAAAGCTTCATTGTTGTGTTTTAAAAATCTTGTCCATGTATATCTTGAGCAGTCGTCGACGATGACCAAAGTGTAGAAGTTCCTCCGTAACTTTGGACGACCGATGGACTAAACAAGTCCATATGTAAAAGTTCTAGACATTTAGTGATTGAAACCATATTTTTAGGTTTATGAATTGTGTGTACTTGTTTTCTAATATTACAAGCATCGCAAAAATGACTTTCAAATTTTAGTTTAGGCAAATTCCTAACAAGCTCTTTAAATGATATCGATTGTATAAGTCACATATTGGCGTGACCCAAACTTTGATGCCATAAGGTCGAAGTATCATCTATTAAGGTTAGTAAAAGACTATCTTTTGGAGAGTTTCCCATTTTCATTATGTAAAGACCATTTTTCCTAATTCCTCTTCCTATTGTAATGCCGTCTTTAATTATTTTGCAACCGGTTTCACTAAATAGCACTTTGCATTTTTTATAGCATATTTTCCCTATACTAAGTAAGTTAAATCCTAAATTTTCTACATGGCTAACATCATGAAAGGTGAGAGAGTTATGAGTGATTGTACCTTTTCCGACGATCTTGCTTTTAATGTTGCCACCAAACACCACATTACCTTCGTCTATAGTCTTGTAAGATGAGAAGAGATCTTTGTTGCCTATCATATGTCTTGAGCACCCACTATCCTTGATCTATTCATCCGGTTCTAATTTAACTTTTAGACGTACCTAAAATCATAAAGCAACTCAAGCATTTGGTCCCTAATATCTCATGGGTCCGTTAGAGTTATGCATACCATTTGGTTGACTCATGTATGGATATGGAGAACAAGGAGCTCATTGGTTAAACATGGTAGGTTGGAACTAATATTCTTGTTGTGTTCCATAGTTCCAAACAACTTAATGATAGTTGCTTTTAGGATATAGTGTGTTGGAGTTCCTATGGGGCGTTTTAGGGTGTGTTTGGATTTTACTTTTTCCAAGCCCTTGGCCGAGTTTTAAGATCAGTGGTTGTTTGACACTCTTAGAAATGTTTAAAGCAGACTTTCTAGTTATTAACACGAAGTCAATTTTCTTTAAAATATTGGTTCCTACATTTTTCCATTTCCTGTATTTTCTGTAGAGGGCCGGTTCGGTTCGTCTGAACTAGCTGGTTATCTTGCAAAGGGAACCGGTCTCAACTTTTTGGTTTCAGTATTGCTAGTAGAAGCTATGTCATCTGTGTATCCTATTCCATGTTTATCTTTTGGTGGTTTTTTCATTTCAAGCATTTCTTGCAAAGATGAACTACTATTTTTTAAACTAGCCAGTTTTAAAGTTAGTGAGCTAATTTTAGATTGAAGGTTGACACATGAATCAAATTCAAGGCTAATATCCTTATTTCTTTCTAGTTGTTCTACTTTTATTTTAAGTTCACAAGCCACCTTTTTTAGTACTTCATTTTTTTTGCTTTTAGTTGTTTATTTTTGTTGATAATCCTAAGTCTAATTTTGCATAGTTTATCATACTCATTTTGCCATGACTCATTATTTAAAGATGAACTACTATAGTAAGGAGTGTCGAATAATACCTCATTGTTGTTAAGTGCGATGAGACATATTTATTCCTTCTTGGAATCATCTTCACTGTCGTTCCAACACCCGACAACAAACGCCTTTTGATCACTGAAGGAGTGTTTGGGACAATCACTAATGAAGTGATTTGGATCTACACACTTGAAACATCTTCGATCATCCTTCTCCTTTTTGTCTTCTTTTACTTTCTGAAAGTTCTTTTTGTCGTCATGAGGTTGACAAACAAACTTGCCTCTTCTCCTAAAGATTTTTTTGTTGGGAATTAAAAGTCTACACATTTAGTACTGCCAAGCCAAGATTTTGTACTGCTCAAGATATAACTGCCAGTACTAACCAGTTAGTACTGCTAGAGTATGTTAGTACTGCCAGTACTAAACTTAAGACTGTTGAAGGACTTAAGACTGTTGCATGAAGATTAAGACTGTTAAAGAGATAAAGATGTGTTTAGTGATTTGTATTGACTTATTCAGTGTATATATTATATAGTTAGAAGATATGCTGTTATCTTTTAGAATTATAAAAGATTTATAGTTATCTTGTAAAGGACTCCTTGGTGTATAAAAGGAGATCCTAGGTTATGGTTAGAGATATAGATTCATACGTTTTTCATATATAGCTTCAAGGTTGTAAACCCTAGTACTACACAGAGTACTCGTATTATTCATAATAATATTGGAGCTTTTCAGTTATACATTTTTCATACATTGTTCATTCAGTTCACTATTACATTCATATTCTTCTAAGTATTAAAGAGTAGATTCCGCATCCCTTTTACAAGGTAAGCAAGATCTTAAGTTGGGATCAACAGTTCTACACGTGGAACGTGTCATGAACACCATCTAATTCCTCGGGAAAATCTAACCTGTAGGCTACGGGGCCTACCTTTTCAATAATCTCAAAAGGTCCAACAAATCTAGGTGCTAGTTTCCTTTTCTTCCCAAAGCAAATTACCAAGGACTAGTAGTGGGCATGATTCAATCTAGGTCGTTATGGACCGATTGATTAAGTCTGCTCATTTTTTACCTATGCGTGAAGACTATAAGATGGATAGGTTGGCTAGATTGTACCTCAATGAGATCATTGTAAGGCATGGTGTGCCAATCTCAATCATATCCGATTTGATAGTCATTTTTAACATCAAGGTTTTGGTTTTAGAGTCATAGAAAGAGCACTCGGAACCCAATGGGACATGAGTACGGTCTTACCTCCTCAGGACTGGTGGTCAAAGTAAGCGTACTATCCAGAACTTGGACTGACATGCCTCAGGCATGTATCTTGACTTCGGGGGGAGTTGGGATGTTCATTTCCATTGGTTGAATTTCTAATATACAGAACAATTATCATTTTAGTGTGAGGTGTGGCACCCTTCGAATCTTGTCGGTAGGAGTGTCACGCTCACCAATCCCTTTATGGGCAGAAGTTGGAGAAGGACAATTGATAGGGCCTGAGATAGTGCAAGAAACCACTGAGAAGATCTCACAGATCAAGGATAGGCTTAAGGCTGCTTGTGATCGACAAAAAAGCTATGTAGATAAGAGAAGGAAACCTCTAGAATTTAGTGTAGGTGATCATGTCTTACTCAAAGTGTTGCCTTGGAAATGTGTGGTATGCTTTGGGAAGAAAGGAAAACTAGCACCTAGGTTTGTTAGACCATTTGAGATCACTAAGAGGATCGGTCCAGTAGCCTATAGACTAAGACTACCTGAGGAGCTAAATGGCGTTCATGACACGTTTCAGTTTGTTGTACCTCAAGAAATGTTAATGCTGACCCCAACATACACATCCTTTGGAGGGATCCAAGATGATGCTAAGTTGATACTTTGTGGAAGAGCCTGTAGAAAGATCTAGAACGCGCGATATCAAGAAACTTACGCGGAATATGATTGCCCCCTAGTCGTTTAAGGTGCGATGGAATTCGAAACGAGGACCTGTCTCTCTCGCGCGCACTCGTTGGGATGTGAGGATCACTCTGAGAGAGAACTCAAATACTGCTCGCACTGCACTCTTTTACGACGCGCGCTCGTAAGTCGTTCAACGCGGCGCGCTGCGCGCCGACTCTTCTCTTTTTAAGGGGGGAAGATGACACTCACCCACCACCCCCTCTGCCCCCCCCCTCGACCTTCCCTTATCAGAATCATAATGTTCTATTTAAGTCCTTTGACTTCTTGACTTTTACTGATTTAGTCAGATCAGTTACCGTGTTTACGGTAGTCAGTTTATTACCAATGTGATCATTAGTGCAGTTATTATTTTAATTATATTATTGTCACACCCCGCTAGAAGCGGAAACACGGGATGTGACATAATGATTTACATCGCACAAGATACAAGATTACACCAAAATGTAATATCGAAAATTTAATTTACAAAGTTACATTGAGTACACCTTTAAATATGAAACACATGTGTGTCCATGGAAAAGTATCGTGGTTATGGTAAAATATTGTACTCCATTTCCTACAATTTATTATTCTGATCACCTCAAAATGATACTCGAAAGGGTCAACGTTACGTTGGTGAGCTCGTAGGTTTAGGAGTAGAACCAGTTGATGTGCTAGAGAGTAAGAGTGGACAGTTGTGCAATATGAAAGCAGAATGCATATAATAGTATTTAATTTATCAACATATCAACACATCATACCAGGGTATCCCAACCCAAATCAACATATCCACCACTTATTTACAAGCGGTATCCCAACCCAAAATTAACATATCAATAGAATTCCTGCACGCTTATAGTCCTTCGGACCTACCGCCTACCAGCTGGAGCTACACAGTTGGCTAAAAAGTGTGGTGCAGAAATTCACAGTGGAACTTCGCATAAATTAATCTCATAGTATTCGCATAGCATTTACATAGTGTTTACATAGAATTTATATAGTGTTCACATAGCATTCATACACATAATCATAGGCACATATCATTGTACAAAAAGAAATAAAAGGTTTTTGAACAATATTAAAAGTAGTTGAAATAGATTTTTAGTATCATTTTCCCCCAACGGAAAAGAGTTTAAAAATGGGGCTACGAGAACTCACCTTTAAACAAAGTGAATAAGTAGCTAAGAATATGGTCAAATAATGCATAGCACGGCGTCCAGACACGACCTAATCCAGTTAATGTCCGATTTAGAAATACGTTTCCTGAATGTATGTTTAGGGTTGATGCATAGAGGTCAAAATGTACGTCGTACGGTCACTTTTGTAATGGTATTGGTTGTATGATGGTTGATGATTTAGATTTGAAGAAGATAAGTTGAAGTATGCACATTAGTATTATACACTTATACTATTTCAAAGAAAATAGACAAGTAGAAACCAACAAGAATAAGATAGTACGTAATATGTTCCGGTTATCTATCCGGTAATCACAATGATCTAGTTACTTGGACAAATTATAAGAAATGACATGTTTTAAAAATGCTAACAATCTTTTAGAAGTTTTATATTTTATAAAGTTACAAAATATATTTTTCGGCTTTTAGTCGATTTATTAAAATAATAATATTTTATTATTTTGTTTTTGTCAGATTTTGAAAAAAAGGTTGGGTTTTAAAGTTTTTAAGAATTATTCTAGTTGTTCTAATTTTACAAAATTTTAGCATGACCCGTTTGTTTATAAAACATTTTCTAAAGTTTTAAAACCTTAATTTTAAACACTTTTCACAATATACGACAAAATGCCAAATTTTCAATGTTTTTAATACTTTCTATCAAAATGTGCATTTCACACGACTAACCTAACTCTTTTAGCTTAATAAAGCACAAATCGCTCAAAAATCCATTTCAACGCTTAAAATCGCCAGTTTTTTTCCTTATTGGGCCTCAATGCCCATTAGTAGTCTAAAACCGTATCGTTTTGTTCTTAATTAATTAGTTGAATCTACAAATTCTAAATTATGTATTAGAAGTGTAATAGGATGTAAGCCAAAATGAAAAGTCCCAAAAGTACGCCGAAGCTTATTGGGCTTCCACTTGGGTCGTGGCCTTATTAGGACCAAACATCCTTTCCGAAAGGATTCCAAGTCCGAAATTAGACGAGATGTATATTATATGATTAAGTATTTTTAGACATCAAGTGAACCGACTAAGAAGTCGTGAAAGTAAGTCAAAGCTCACGGGCCAAGAATAAGCCATGGTTTGGGCTTAGCTTATTGGGTCGTGGCTATGTAATCCCACAAAAGTCAATACGAGCTTATTTATTAAGCCGATTGCCAAGTGATTTTCGAGATATCAAAATAAGTTACAACCAAAGTTATAAAAATAAGTCGGATCACAATAAGGTCCACAATAAGCCGCGGCTTATTAGGTCTTATTGGGTCATGGGTTATATAAGCCCAAAACCAAATACGTATAGTTTTCAATAAGCTAATAAGCTACGTAGTATTTTTAGTTCTAGAATAAGCCACCTTAAAAAGATATAAAAATATGACAAGAATAGGTAATAACCAAAACCTTTTTCCCTTGCACCCTTTTATGTTTGAATTCAAATAAGCCTATAAATAAGCCGTATAAGCTTATTTTTTAGCCGAAAATTGAAATAAGCTACTCAATATATAAATGTTATTTGACCATCACAACCACAATAATAAAATGGTCTTTCCTTGTCCATTTTTACCTGAGTTCTAACCGAATAAGCACCCCTTAATATTTATTTCAAAATTTTAAGCTTTCAGTTTTTGAAACTTACGAACAAACTATTTTCTTTTGCATCACTAACACTACAAAAGTTTCAAAAATTTTTAAGAAATTGATGATACAAGAGGGTAGTGTCGTTGTCGTGTCAGGGTTATTTATTGATTACCATGTTTTTAATTTATATTTAGCCGAATATCCTTAAAAACAAACACTTTAACGGGCACTTGAGTGTACCCGATCGGGTTAGAGTTTTCATGTAAGGTAGAGTGTTGAACATAGGAGCAGAAGTCGTTAACCCTTATATTCTATCGTATTTTAATTTCTAATTAAAGTTAATTCTAATTACTTGTTCAACCTATGCTATATACATTTTCTAATAGGATTGGGGGTTTTCAGCCTAAGAGACTGGCACAAGTTTTATGGTGACAATAATCAATTCTAAACACAATAAACATGTAAGAAAACAATCAAAAGATAAAAGAGCTGTACAAGCCAAATAATAGAAAACCATATTAGTCATACTAAATCTGATTAAACGCTAGTTTGTTTATTTGTGCAATGATTTCTTATCACGAAGCGGCATATCATTATTAAGACTTGGCGGGGACATCATCCTAAGATTAGACACGTTGGTATCCTGTCATACTTAATGTATCCGCATACAAGCCATCCTTTTAGTTTATTATATTCTATCTAGGGTTTAAGAACTGGTGGTTCTTGATAAACCTAGCCCATCGGGACTTTACCATTTATGTTTGACGGTTATTTGAATATACTGTAGTCCACTATTCAAACTTTATTAATTAATCAAGAAACACTTGTTGAAACATTAGGGGTCACCTGTTGGTCCAACTAAGCTTTTAATGTTAAGACAAAGACTGAACGTTCTTTGTGATTATATTGGTCCAGTAATATAAAAACACGATATGTAGAGCTATCCTAATATCTAGTTCACTTGTTAGGAGTAACTAGACCCAGTTGAATGATAGGTCGCATATTCAAACATGTAGACAAGTATCATGTGATAAACATAATTAAACTTTCAACAATAAATTAAGAAATTGATTTTAAAACAAACCAAACATTAAATCATCATTAAGACGGCTAATACCTTAGGGTATTAGCCCAGAACCAGTGTAATTATACAGGTGATCAAATAACAAGGGTAAACTAAACGGTTTACCGAACGATACCAAAAATTTAAATGATTACAAGAGTATAAGGAATTTACACCGTTGTCTTCTATGGAATCCGTGATCGATGCTTGACCTTTGTTGCTCTTCTTCTCTTTAGAAAATCGTCTTTTATGTGTATGGTATGAAGAATATGATTTTGCACACGAAAATATTTTTGAGTCTTCTATTTATAACCTCTGAAAAATTGGATACGCCGTATTGGGCTAGGCCAATACGGCGTATTGGGGTGTTTCCCTTAAAAACATGGCTTTTGTATCATCTCCTAGCAGTACTAATGAACTTAATACTGCTTATGGAGTTAGTACTGCCAATACTCAAGTTAGTCCTGCTAGCACTTAAGTTAGCACTGCTAGTACTCAAGTTAGTATTGCTAACTTAAGTGATGCCACTGTTTATGCATTTTTGGCCAATCAACCAAACGGGTCTCAGCTTGTACATGAAGACCTTGAACAAATCTATGAAGATAACTTAGAGGAGATGGATTTAAAGTGGCAGTTAGCATTACTAAGCATGAAGACAATAAGGTTTTTCTAGAAAACTGGAAGAAAGATCATAATCAATGGGAGTGACACAGCCGGATATGACAAGTCTAAGGTAGAGTGTTTCAACTGTCATAAGATGGGACACTTTTCAAGGGAATGCAGAGGAGCTAGGAACCAAGATACCAAAAATAGGAATCAAGACAACTCTAGAAGGACTGTAAATATGGAAGACACTTCTTTCAAAGCTACGATGGCTATTGATGGAGCTGGTTTTGACTAGAGCTATATGGTAGATGATGAAGTCCCTACAAACATGGCTCTTATGGATTTTTCAGACTCTGAGGTATATAATAACAAAACTTGTTCTAAAACTTATCTAAAAAACTTTGAAACTCTTAAAACTTAACTTGATGTTTTAAGAATAGAGTTTAACAAATCTGAGTTCAATCTAGCTACTTATAAAAGAAGGTAAGCATCTGTAGAAGAACAACTTGTCTTTTACAAAAAGAATGAGGTTATTTTTAGTGATCAAATTGTTGTTCTAAAAAGAGATATCTCATATAAAGACTCATAAATTAGTATGCTTAAAAGTGAGGTAGAAAAGCTTAAGCAAAAAAAGAAAGCAATCAACTTAAAATTAAAAAAATATGATAATGCTTCTAAGAGTCTAGACAAATTAATAAGGAGTCAGATAACTGATAATAGTAGAAAGGGTGTAGGGTTTGTAAGCTATAATGTTGTTCCACCTCCCCATATAGGGTTATTTTCACCCCCCCCCCCCCAACACTTGATTTGTCCAACTCTGGTCTAGAGGAGTTTCAAAAGCCTGAGTTTGAAGGATATGGTCCTAAGACTAGTAAGAGTGTTAGTAAAGATATTTCTAATAAGGTTTGGGAATCTCCTGATGCCTCATTGGTTGAGGAGTTGGTGTCAGATGATAAGTTAGAGAAGAAAACTGCTTTTCCTGCTAATATAGAATTTGTTAAATCTAAACAACAAGAAAAACCAGTTAGAAAACCAGTTCAGTATGCTGAAATGTACAGGTCACAAACTTCTATGGGAAATCAAAGAAATTGGAATAATCAAAAGTCCCAACAGCTAGGAAGTGACTTTGTGATGTACAATAAAGCTTGTTTTGTCTGTGGAAGTTTTGAACATGTGCAGGCTAACTACAATTACCATCAAAGGAAAAGGGTGGTATCTGGGAGTAATTATACAAGGGTGAATTACAATTATTCTGCTAAAAAAGGCTCACCTTAGTGCTCACAGGAACATAGTTGTAAGAGCGGTTTTAATGGAAAGTGGCCTAAGACCACTTAATACTGCTAGGCCTGTTAATACTGCTCATCCTAAAACTACAGTTTATAGTGCTAGACCAATGTCATGTTTTTCTAAATCAGCACAATCAACTGTAAGGAGGCCCTATCAAACAAGAACAACATTAACCAACCAAAATTTTAGCCAAAAAGTTAATACTGCTAAAGAAAAATTTTATACTACTAGGCCAAAAGTAGTTAATACTGCTAGATCAAATTCAGCAGTAGTTAATGATGTTGGGGTAAATCAGGTAAATGCTGTTAAGGCCTCAGCATGTTGGGTTAGGAGGCCTACCAAACATGATAGTGCATCAATTACTTTGAAGAGACATAATTATGTTGATGCACGAGGCAGATCCAAGTCAGTGATGGCTTAGGTCCCCAAAGAAAACTAATTTCCTTATTTTTATGTGCAAGGTCATCTACAAAAAGAAGATCAAGACTATGTTGACAATGGATGCTCTAGGCACATGACATGCAACATGTCTTATCTCTCAGACTTTAAGGAATTTGATGGAGGATATGTTACCTTTAGGGGAGGAGCTAAAGGAGGCAAAATTACTGGTAAAGGAACTCTTAAAACTAGTAAGCTTGATTTTGAGGATGTTTGTTACTTTATCAAGTAGTTACTGTTAACCCTTTTAGTGTTCTCACAGATGTGTGACAAAAAGAACAGTGTTCTTTTTACTGACACTGCATTTTTGTTCTGTCTCCTGACTTTAAGTTAGCTAATGAAAGTCAGGTTTTACTTAAAGTTCCTAGAAAGAACAACATGTACAGTGTTGATATGAAGAATATTATTCCTAAAGAGAGCTTAACCTCTCTTGTTGCAAAGGCCACACTTGATGAATCAATGCTATGGCATAGGAGGCTTGGTTCATGTAATAAGCTTTAAAGCTATTAATAAACTTGTTAAGGACAATCTTGTGAGAGGATTACCCTCAAAACATTTTGAAAATAACCAAACTTGTGTTGCTTGCCTTAAGGGAAAGCAACATAAAGCCTCTTCTAAGTCTAAGATTCAGAACTCTATTACTCAGCCTTTACTCATGTTACATATGAACTTGTTTGGTCCAACTTTTGTGAGCAACTTAATGAATAAGAAATATTGTCTAGTTGTTACTGATGATTATAGCAGATTTACTTGGGTTTTCTTTTTAGCAACTAAGGATGAGACTAGTGGCATCCTTAAGAGCTTTATCACTGAAATAGAAAATCTAGTTGATAAGAAAGTAAAAATAATCAGATGTCATAATGCGAAAAGAGTTTAAGGAATAGAGTTATGAGTCGAGTTTTAGTAAAGAAAAGGCATTTATATTAAGAGGGAATTTAGTATAGCAAGAACTCCAGCAAAATGGTGTTGCTGAAAGGAGAAATAGGACACTGATTATGGCAGCTAGAACCATGTTAGCAGACTTTATGTTACCTACTACATTTTGGGCTGAAGAAGCAGTTAACACTGCTTGCTATATACAGAATAGGGTATTAGTTGTCAAGCCTCATAACAAGACCCCTTTATGAACTGTTTAGAGGTAGAACCCCTGCTCTAAGCTTCATGAGACCATTTGGGTGTCATGTTACCATTCTTAATACCTTAGATTATTTGGGTAAGTTTGATTGCAAGTCAGATGATAGATTCTTTGTTGGCTACTTACTAAATAGTAAGGCTTTTAGGGTATACAACATTAGAACAAGGAAAGTAGAAGAAAACTTGCACATTAGGTTCTTAGGGGATAAGCCTATTATTGTAGGTGATGGACTAAATTGGCTGTTTGATATTGATATTCTAACAAAATCAATGAATTATGTACTAGTTGTTGCAGGTACAAACTCTAATGATTTTGTAGGTACAAAAGAAAGTATTGGTGCAGGTCATTCTAACAAGGAGACAAGATCTAGCCAATACTACATTTTGATGCCACTGTGGAAAGATGGTTCACTATTTGATTCTTCTTCAAAGAATGCTAGTAATGATGAACCACAACCTTCTAGTGATGCTGGAAAGAAGGATGGTGATGGTGTAAGTAAAGAAAGTAGAAATGATGATCAAGAGAAGCCTGAAAACAATTCTCAAGATGTTAATACTGTTGAGCCAAGTATTAATACTGAACAAGAACTGATCTCTTTGGGAAATAATACTACACTTGAAGCCACACATCATGATTACTTTGATGATGAAACAGAAGTGGATATGAGCAACATTACTAATACATATCCAGTTCCTTCTACTCCAAATACAAGAATCCATAAAGATCATTCTCTTGATCATGTGATTGGTGATGTATTGTCTGGAGTACAAACAAGAAGAATGACAAATAAACAAGGATTTATTAGTGCTGTTTATGAGGGGAAAACTCATGAAGACCTTCATACTTGTCTGTTTGCATGTCTCCTATCTCAGGAAGAACCCAAAAGGGTTGCCAAATCTTTAAGTGATTCAACTTGGGTAGAAGCAATGCAGGAGGAGCTTCTATAGTTTAAGCTATAAAAGGTTTGGGTTCTAGTATATTTACCTAAGGGTAAGAGGGCCATTGGTACAAAATGGATTTTTAGAAACAAGAAAGATGAGAGAGGTATAGTGATTAGGAACAAAGCAAGGCTGGTTGCACAAGGACATACTCAAGAAGAAGGCATAAACTACGATGAAGTTTTTACCCTTCTAGCAAGAATTGAGGCAATAAGGTTGTTCTTAGCTTATGCTTCCTTTATGGGATTTATGGTATATCAGATGAATGTGAAGAGTGGTTTCCTTATGGTCAGATTGAAAGGGAGGTATATGTGTGTCAACCTTCAGGGTTTGAAGATCTTGATTATCCAAACAAAGTCTGCAAGGTGGTGAAAGCACTTTATGGTTTGCATCAAGCTCCACGAGCCTGGTATGAAACCTTGGCCAAGTATTTGTTGGACAATGGGTTTCACAGAGGAAAGATTGATCATACCTTGTTTATCAAAGAGCAGAATGAGGATATTTTGCTTATACAGGTCTATGTTGATGACATTATCTTTGGCTCTACAAAGAAGGAGTTGTGTACTGAATTTGAGAAACTAATGCATGACAAGTTTCAAATGAGTTCTATGGGAGAACTCACTTTCTTCTTAAGGTTGCAAGTGAAGCAAAAAGAAGATGAGATATTTATCAGCCAGGATAAGTATGTAGCTGAAATATTAAGGAAGTTTAGTTTCACAGATGTCAGAACAGCTAGCACCCCAATGGATACTAAAAAGCCTTTGCTTAAGGACTCGAATGGTGATGTGTTGATGTTCATCTCTATAGGTAAATGATTGGATCATTGATGTATCTTACATCATCCAGGCCAGACATTATGTTTGCAGTATGTACATGTGCCAGATTCCAAGTCACACCTAAGGTTTCACACTTACATGCAGTAAAAAGTATTTTAAGGTATCTAAAAGGCCAACCTAAACTAGGCCTCTGGTATCCTAGAGATTCTCCCTTTGACTTGTTGGCATATTCTGATAGTGACTATGCTGGTGCAAGTTTAGATAGGAAATCTACAATAGGAGGTTGTCAGTTCCTAGGGTGTAGATTGATATCATGGCAGTGCAAGAAGCAAACTGTGGTTGCCACTTCCTCTACTGAAGCTGAATATGTGGCTGCTGCTAGTTGCTATGGACAAGTACTCTGGATTCAGAATCAAATGTTGGATTATAGGTATAATTTTATGCACACCATGATTAATATTGACAATAACAGTACTATATGTATTGTTAAGAATCCTATTTTACACTCTAAAATAAAACACATAGAGATTAGACATCATTTTATAAGAGACTACAATGATAAAAAGTTAATTCAAGTGGTTAAAATACACACGAATAACAATTTTGCAGACTTACTTACAAAAGCTTTAGATGTTGGAAGGTTCTAGTACTTGGTTGCAAGTATTAGAATGCTAAATTCTTAAAGTTTTAATCTCTTTGTGTCTTTGTAATGTTTTGTAAAGGATTAGTACTGTTAGTTGTATCAATTCAAACTGCTAAGTACAACTAAAACTGTCAGTTATACTTAATACTGCTAGTTAAAACTATTAGTCATAATTAATATTGTTAAGAGGAAAATGCTTTGGATTGTGTTTTCTTGGATTTGGACTAACCTTTACAAGATAAGCAAAGTTGTATGGTTGGATTTGGTGATACCATTTGTGAAGTTTGCCACTGATTAATGATGGAGAGGATTTAAGGATAACTTGACAAGGGTTAATGCTAAGTTTACACCTGAGTTAGGAAGTCTTTTAAAACCTTTTCTTGAAATCAAACCTATGTCTGCCAGTGAGCCTAATAAAGCATCTGGGCATAGTTACTGAACATGATTTGATGGATTTTAGTTAGTCAGATAGTAACTGATCTAACTCACTCTTTACCATTTTATCATTTGATTTATCATTTACATAGTGTGTAAGTCTAAGGATATCTAGTTTAGAGAACAGCGAGCAAACGTGAATCTAATACATTTGTGTTAGAGGTAACACCTACCACTGAGCTAGAAACCCTGTAAAGAAGGCTCTTTTAATGAGTCTATTTGCACACAGGCAGTATTTATACTGAAATCATTGGTTCTCACACAACCAGAGGTTAAATGCAACCGAAATGATTAAGTGTCTTCCTTTATACTTAATCCCTTCAAAAGTTTGAGTGCAGTATTGTTTTGAAAGAAAATTTGGGTTAATACTGTTGGGTGAAGTTAGTACTGCTTGGCTTAATATTAGCACTGTTAGGCCAAAGTTAGTACTGCTAGGCTAAATATTAGTACTGTTAGGCCAAACTTAATACAGCTAGGTAACCGTTAATACTGTTTTGGCAATAATAGATTTTTCATAATTAAATATAGCCGTTGCATAATTTTAGCTAACTACTTCGCTTATAGGTTTTCTTAAATTAGATAATTCTTGATCTTTCTTTAACTTACAAGATTACTTCTCAATAATTAAACGATTTTACTCAGTCGGTCCAATCAATATCTTAAGTGTTGTCTATATTATCTCAATTGCCTTTGCCAAACCCCCATACTCTCATAAACGATCATAACCCAGAACCCTAATCAAGCTTTTCTCAAACTATGGCGAATTTGGAATTCTGTGATACTCACAACATGGTCGCCTACTTACAGAAACCAGCAGGAAGTGACGAATTTTCACCAGATAGTTGACTTTCTAAATGCTAGTCATATAAGGTATGTTCTTACTGCTAATCCCACTATCTATGTTTCTCTAATCAAACAGTTTTGGCAAACTGCTACTGCTAAAACACTTGATAATAGAGAAATAGAAATAACTGCTACAATAGATGGCATAATTAAGACTGTTACTGAAGCATCTGTTAGGAGGCATCTCCAATTAGCAGATGCTGATGGTATTAGTTCTTTGCCAACTACTAAAATTTTTGAACAACTTTCTCTTATGGGGTATTTGTCCACTTCTGACACACTGACTTTTCAAAAAGGACACTTTTCCTCTCAGTGAAGATTTCTGATCCATACCATCCTTCATTGTCTAAGTTCTAAGAAAACAGTTTGGGAACAAGTTAGTAGCAATATAGCAACTGCTATTATTTGCTTGGCCACTAACAGGACTTTTAATTTTTCAAAACTAATTTTTAATGGTATGATGAAAAACTTGGATAGTAATTGGTATGTGCCTAAATACACATACCTTTCACCTTTAAAATCAGACTTAAATGAGCAAAAACGTACCAAAAATACATTGTATTTGTATGTTTTCACTTATATTATGCAGGAAACGGATATCCGAGAAAAGGACGAAAAATCAAGCCAAAAACGACAAAACTGAGCACGAGAACAGAAAGAGCGTGAAAGAAAAGTCAAATCAAAGCCAAAAGTCAACCAAAGTCAACCTCGAAAACCCAAACTGTCAAAAGTGGACCCACCTAGTGGGCCCGGGTCAGCCCACTTATATACTAAACCCATTATTAAACATTTAAAACCCAAAACCCTTTATACCAAGCCCACACATTAGCCAAATACCTTTTTATAATAGAAAAACCACACCCGGGCCCAAACAAGCCCAAACCAAAACCCATAACCCACATAACAACGTTGTCCTTTTAACCCTTACACCGTTAGTCCTTTAAGGACTAACGGTACAAACAATTAAAAACTACAAGGACCAAAGATGCAATCCACAAGGACTGTGGTTGTAATTAAACAAAACACACTCAGGGACTATTTTTGCCAATTCCCCAAACTCACACCCTGCTCATAGTATTGTACATCTCTTCCATGTTTCCCGCCTAAACACCATGACCCACTGTAACAAAACAACAAAAACCATCAAAACCCACTTCACATAGCTTATTGCCACCTTGGCAATCTCCTAAATTAAATTGAAGGGTTTAGATGAAGCTTTGGACTATCTCACTAAACAAACACAACAAGCACAGCTTATTCGGCTATATATAGTTTTAATTTTTCCTTTGTAACGAGAGTAGAGTAGTTTTTAGTTAATTTTATTTTAAAATGTCTTTATTTTTCTGTTTACTTATCTTTAAATTATTGTATTTCTAATTCCAGCTTTGTACTCTTTTTATCAATGCAAGATTCAAGTTTTTAAGTTATCTCAAAATTCTGCTTTTTAAGTTTTATGTACTCAAGCTAATTTATGTCCACAAGCCAATTCATTAAGCTCTAATAAGCTATTTCAACCTGTTTTATTCATTTAAAGTTTCTCAAAGAAAGTGTTAGCAAAGTTACTGTTTCATCAAGAAATTATTTGGGTTATGCTTAATAGAATGAAAATGCAATTTTGGATGGCTTATTTGGGTTTATAGAGCTTCTGGTAAGCTATAGAATGGTCTTGAGTGCTTATAGGTTCAGCCATTTAGCTTTGGATGCAGGTATTTCCATTTTCCTTTTTATATATTTTTAAACTGCTTATACTGGTTATTAGCTACATTTTGCTTAATCCTAGCTTATTAGTGCTTATTTTCCTGTCATATTTGCTTCTTTATGTGTTTTTAACCCATTCATAGTCTGGTTATAACAAGTTTTGCTTAAAACTACTTTTTATTTTTGTTAAAAAAAACCTTTTAAGGGTGTTGATAAGGTGTCAAAACTGGGTTCAATAATGGGTGTAAACTTTACTTTGGTCTTTTAGTCAATTCTCATAAGCTTAAATTAAGTGTATAAGTTAGTTAAATTCAGTTATTAAAGCTTGAAAATCAATTTGAGAGTTTAATGCAACCATTGTTTGAACCTGTAATGTTATGGCTTCATATCAAAGCTTATGTGCTTAGAATTTAATTAAGTGCTAGTTTTTGCCTTTTCCATGCTTGGTAATGCCTTAGAATGCAGTAGGATAGTGGTAGTTTAAATGTTTGCTTGCATTTGTGTTTTGGTATGCAATCTGTCATAAGTGTTCTTAATTTTCTTTTCAAAGTATAAGTCCATTTTCATTAGCAAATGTAGGGTAGTTTAAGCTTGTTTTAGGATCTAATTTTCATAGGATAAGCTCTTTAGAAATAGAGCTTGAGCTGTTTTAGCTTATTTTATATTTTCAGCTTATTTTTTAGCTTATTTTTAGGCCTGCTTATTGCCATTAGTCTTTTTAAGAAAACCAAAAAAATGAGCAATTTATGTAACTAGCCCTTTTCATTTGTACTTTTCCTGGCTTATTTAAATTTCAAACTATCTTTTAATTGCTGATTACTGAAGCTTATTGGACAAGCTTTAAGCTCATATAACCCACTAAGCCATAAGGATCCATTAAGGGGCTTTAAAATAAGCCCAAAAGTGGCCCCTTAGGCTGTTTGCCTGCAGTTTGGACCCTTTAGCTTATTTGCTTATTTAAGCTTATTGCTTATTGTTTTAGCTTAATTTAGGTTTAGTTCTGCTTATTAGGTTAGTTTTAATCAATTTTAGCTTAATTATCTTAGGGTGGAGCTTATTTAGGCTTATTTGCAATTTCAGTCTAAAAATGTTAAGTTTTAATCCTTTTAGCATTTCTGTCATATTTAGCTTAGTTTAAGTCTTTTTCCTTGCTTATTTTTGTTCTCAATTGCTTATTAGGTGTAGCTTATTACCTGTTTTAGCTTATTACTCTTTTTCATCAGCTTATTTTGTCCAAAATGGTCAAATAGTTTAGCATTTAAGCTTGATAAGCTACTGTCATCTTTTGAGCTTATTATAGCTTTTCAAAAATAATCTCAAGTTTTAAAGTTGTTAGTTTTCAGCTTATTTATAACTTTGTTTTTAAAGTTTTTCAAAAAAAAGGGAGTAGGGAAGTCAGGGGTGAGCAAGGCTCGAACCCCTGACCTCTACCCACTCAACCTTTATAGCACCTCACACACGCACACACAAACCAACTGCCCTAGGGTCTTTTTCAGTTTATTCTTGCACAATTAATCTTTTATAGTCTTTTTAAGAGCCAGTTTTTGCTTATAAGCTGTTCTTACTTATTTAACAGCTTATTGATAAGCTATTTTCACCACTCATTTTTCTTAATTCCTCACTGTTCAAAAGCTACTTTCATGATTTTCCCAGATATTTTATAAATTGTTTAGGTATATATTATATTTAATTTTTGTTAAAACGTTTTTAATTCATAAAAAATTATAAAAAGGTCAAAAAAAAGTATAAAAAAAAAATTCAAAATCTTCTTTTATCATTAGGACTTAGAAAAATAGATTTACTTTCATAGGGTTACAATGTAGAATTAGTATTTTTAAAGAACGGGATTGAATCCCGTTAACGTTTTTCGTGTTTTTAAGCTTTAAACGCTTTCGTTTTTGGTTTAGTTTTCTTAGTTCTTGCATTTTAGTCATTTAGGGTTTATAAAAAGTTAAATAATCACTTTAGAATTAAATTTTGATAATTTAGGTTTTAAGTCGCGTTCGTTTTTAATTCCCGTTAACGTTTTTAGCCCGTATCTTTAAATGCCTTTATTGTTTGCTTTCTTTTAGTTATTTTTTGCACTTTATTAGTAGAAATAGATTCCAAATCAAAATTTTGATTTATTCAGCGCATAATTCCCAAACCGATGTCCGATTTGACATGATGCACTGGGACACACACACACACACACATACAGTAGGACGACCGCGGGAAGTTACAAGAGGTCTCTACGTAGACTAGCTTATCCGGTTTTCATGAATTTTCTTGATAATTATTCCTTATTTATATATTTAATATTAATATATATTTATTTTATATATATATATAAAAGGTGAATCAGAAACATCAATTTTTGGGCGTCATTGGCCGCCGTTGCTGGGAGTGTGTTACGATCAACGAGTTGAATTTGTTGTGCTTTGAAGACCCTTCCTCGAGAAGTTATCATTCTCGTTTGTGAATATTTTCTTCTTATTTTTATAAAAATATAAAAAGTACAAAAATAGTTTTCATTCTTTTTAATTTTATAATAAACAAGAAAAACCAAAATAATAAAACATTGTCCTTAATAATAATAAAAATCACCATCAATAAAATCTGCTTCAATTGAAGGCATTATCATATAAAGTTCCCAAACAAAAAATTAAAACTTTGCCTATTTATTCACTTGGCGACGTACGGCTCACCATTAAAAGTTAAACAAACTATAAGAGGGGTATAAGGCGGGTTGTTCCAACGAACTACGACCCTAAAGGATAAGGATTTTAATAGCTTCGCGCTTTCCTATTCCTCCGCCCCTTTGTGTGTTTTTCTCTTTAAAGAGCTGCCGTGAAGCTTGTTGATTATTAGGTTTAAGTTATTCAATCTCATTTTGTCATTTAATAAAATATGATGTTAAAAAAACTCGAAAAAACCAAAAATAATCTCCTTTAACCTCTTTTTTATTTAATTCTTATTTTCTCGATCCTCTAATTTAATTCTTCTTCTTATCCCTCTAAATTGTTTAATTCTTATGGCGTCATTCAACTATCGTTTAAATCCCCTTTACACGATTAAAGAATGCTCGTCTTGTGGAGCTTTGTATACTACAGACTATTGTTGTTCTAAAGGGGGTCTCATAGACAAGATCACATATCGTGACACGACCCCCCTCGAGTCTCATAGACAAGATCATTCGTGAACGACCCCCTCAGAATTGTGCAACTTGTGGAGACCCGGTTGATGGTCTATATTGTCGACCTTGTGCTTTTGTGCGAAAGTGTTTGAATGAAGGTTGGTATACAATTCATGATAAAAACGAAATTCTAAACACTTTCGAGTCATTCAATGACGATACTAACGTTGTTAGTGCACCTCAAGAGCCATTCGTCTTCAATAAAGACCCCGGTAAAAATTCCTCGCAAAGTCCTCCACATATTAACCACCATTGTTGTTACGAGTGTGGGGATTCGTTAGACGATATCTTTTGTCAACGATGTACTTGTAAGTCTTGTGGGAAAGGTGCTCATTATGGTTACAATTGTCCACCGCAAATTCCGATTATCTCTAATCCGGAACCATGCTACAATCAAAACCTTAATGAGATCCTACAAAATTTGCAAAGTTTGAAACAACAATGTCTTTTAGGTACATGTCAACAATGTGGTTGTAATGAATATGATGGAGTTTGTTTTTATTATACTGTTGGAATTGGAACACCAATCAATTTTTCAACTCCGTACTCTTCTAACGATTCTCCAAGTTTTGCAAACCACCCTCCACAACCCCAATATGTGCCATAATCTTGTGAGTTATGTGGGAACGATGCCCATCATGTCTATGATTGTCCACCTCAAGTCCCGCTTGTCTACAATTAGGACCCGTGTTCCAATCAAAACTTTGATTATTTTCCGCAAAGTTCACCGAGTTTTCCACAACAATATCCTTGTTGTGAAGATTGTGGGGGTCCTCACGAGACTTTTAAATGTCAACCGATGAATTATTATGAACCTAATCCGTGTTATGATTCTAATTATTCCGGTTTTGACCAAACTCAACCCTCACAATATACTGTCAATCATCCAATCTTCAATGCTCAAAATGAGCTTCTAAATTCTCAAAATAAGATAATGGAGCAAATGACATACATATGTGATATGGTTGGTCAATATATGCAAAAGAAGGAAGAAGATAGGCGAATTACGGAAGATCAAGTGGCTAAAGATCGATATTGGAAGATTCTCATTTGCTATGATGATGACGAGGACTATACCATTGCAATCACACCCATTTTATCAACCGAGGAGCCCGTTGACTCTCCCATAATGGAGGATGAGCATCTCGACACTATTCCGGCAACGGAATCGAAAGAAGTAATAAAGTCTAGTGTCGAGAACCTTGTCTAAATTCCAAGTGAGTCCGAGGGTATTCCCGATAATATGTGTGATGTGCCTTTTCGTGATAATTCTCCGCCACTTGACATTTTAAAAGATCAATTTGAGGGTTTCTCTGATTTTAACGATGATTCTACTTCGATTGATGACGATTCTTTCTTTATTGACGACATAGATTATGTTGAGGCATCACCTCCCGATTCTGAGCTCGTCAGCTTAGAGGAGGTGAAGGATTTTCACACGGAAGATGGAGAGATTAAGGATGATATTCTTTATGAAAAATTATCGAAAATCAATCTTCTCATTGCTAAGATCGAAGCAATTAATTCTAATCCACCTCTATCTTCCAGTTTTGTGACCAAGTCTCCCTCTACATTTCCAAACTCTTTCTTGGGGGAGACTAACACCTTTGATAATTCTTTAACCGAATCTGAAACTTTTTGCTTTGATTTGGAAGATAATAGTAGTGGTAGTACCACTACTCTTTCTGATTATTCTCTTCCGGATTATGAAGCTTTCTATCTCGATGATGATCATATTGAATAGAATACCACTACTCATGCTGATTTTTCTCAATATGATTCGTTTATCTTTGATCTTTCGATCAATCCGTTTCCTCCTGCCGATAGGAGTGACTTTTATCATGAGGAGTTCGCCGATGAACTTGCTCATATCATATCTCTACCGGAGTATGATTGTTTCTATTTTAAGAGTAAGCCCGATCCGGGTAAGTTGACTAGTATTGTTGACTCCGGGATTAGTGAAAACGTTCTTTCTACGACAAATATGAATTTACCATTCGAGGATGAACAATCTCCTCTCTTGGCATATGTTGTATGGATCTTTCTTCCTTTTTCACATGTATCCCGTTGCTCCTCCATATCTTCTCTCCTGTGGGAATGAAGATACCATTTTTGACCCCGGCATCTCCATTTATCATTCTTTTATGCCGGGTATATCTCATCGGAGTGGAACTTTCATGAAATTCAATGTTTATCCAAACCACTTGAATGAAAGTCCGATGGAGATTTTATCTTCCACTTGCTTCCCCATGGACCAATGAATTCGGGGTCGAGTCGAGCTTGTGACTCGGTTAACAAAAACAAGGCGCTTCGTAGGTGGCAACTCATGCTTATCCTAATTATTAATTAGTAGTAGTATTAATGAATAAGTGTTTTGTTGTTGTGAGGAGGCTCGCCTCTTCCATTATCCGTGTTTCGTGTTTGTGTTGTTTATTATCCAGGAATTCCCGGATTGTGAAGCCTCTCGTACTCGCAGTTTTGTCCTTCGTTCACTCGAGCCTCAAATCCTCAGCTTCATTTTGGGAATCCAATATCCAAATCTTATCGACTAACGTTTATCTTTAAGCATACTTAATAAACGGCTTAGGATTTGCGTAGAGACCATTCTCAAAACATTGAGGACAATGTTTAGTTCTAGTATGAGGGGGGATCTTCGATTTAATTGTGCCTGCAGCCGTTGTTTTCACGTAATCTCATTTTTACTACCAAAATTCCAAAAAAATGAAAAAATTTAAAAATTTTCAAAAATATAATAAGTGTTTTGTCACAATTTTGACTTTCCTGCTGGGTAGAATAAGAATAAATTTTGACTCGATCGAGCGTGCTGAGCTCTAGCTTGTTCCTTAACGTTTAGACTAGGTGTTCGCGGAAATTCGCGAAGAATGAAAAATGATAGAGTTAAGTATGAGTTGGATGCTAAACAAGGATTATTTGGAAATCTTAAGAGCTCATGTATGTAATTTATGGCTTTTTCCTCCCATAAGCTCCTAACCGGACTAATAATACGTGCTATTTTTGGAGATTAAACTTAAATCAACAATTTTTATGTAGTTAATAGCAAAAATTTTAGTCTTAGTTCAAATTTATACTTAAATTTTTCAAAAATAAGTCTTCTCTATATATTATAAAAAAATGATGAAAAATGAAAAAATATAAACTGTGGGCTGATAAAAGTTTGCTGCATCTTGCCGGCTCACAACCGATGTTACAGCCTTCTAAAGAAAGCCCATAGTAAGAATAAAAATCCAAGACTGATAAAAGTTTGATGCATCTTGCCGGCTCACAACCGATGTTGCAGCCTTCTAAAAGGTCGAGGGTTACAATTGCATAAATGTTATGTTTAATATTTAGTGTAAATTAATAAATAGATCTCTTTTTGTTAAATTTAAATATGCTTTTGAACTTTGACTAATTCATTTTAAAGTTTTTCTAAATAAACTATGTATATACGGGAAACCTAAGAGTTTTTGAAACCTAAGGTCCGCGAGTCCCGATACTAGTCTCTGTGGGGTGTCAAAAGCCTGGTTACTTAGCCGCAAGGTTGGGATTGCGTAAAAAGTCGCAACATGGGAAAGAACCGGAGGTTAATCTAACCAAATCCGGACGAATGACAAAGCCATATTCGTCCACACGCTTTATTGCTAACTGTTTTATTTCAGGATACATAAAGATGGAGATGGTGATGCCTCATTCCAGCTGGAGTCGGATTCATTACCACATGCTCATGCTCAAACTACAAAGACATACTATAAGCATCAAGATTCAAGAATCATGAAAGCTCAAGAATTAAAGACAAAGACTTCCGCACAAACTCTGATATACAACATCTTCCTTCAAAGATATTAAGTCTATCAAAGGAGATTGTTAGCAAGCTTTCAAGATGATGCAAAGTATGAGCATGTTGGTCAAGACACAAGATCGCAAGATGGCAAAGACGATCAAGACGGAAGGATAAAGATTTAAAGATCTCGGACGCAAAGACGAAGTCAAAAGACAATGACAAAGGCTCAAGATCAAAGATCACAAAGCATGAAGGAACAAGCCTACAACAAGATAAAGACCAAGATAAAGACAAGAGCTTAACGACAAATACAATCTCATTGATCTCACGAAGGAGTGTCACAATGAACTCACTTCGGGGGAGATTGTTAGCCTCAAAATATTGAGTCGAACAAGGAAGTTCGTTCATTATATTAGGTCTCGGTCATTTATTTAATTATATGTTGTAATAGGCTAGAAAGGGAGTCGGGCTCGTGATTTAATCTAATATTGTATACGTTGCGGGCTAAAGCCCAAAACCCGAGCCGACCCAACAACCCTACACCTAGGCGTCACCCTAGGGTAGTGTGAAACTATAAATACCCCTCTCCACTCTTGGAGAGGGTGTTGACATTGGTTAGTTGGTAACTTTGCAAGGTAATCAACCATCTTTATTTTCTTCCTACTTTCTCTCTCTAAGATTCTTTATTTCTTCTATCTTTTTTCTTATGGTTTCTTATAATTGATTCATACCTATTTGTATGGAAGTGAAATGATATAATTGGGAACCGTCAATAACAAACCTGTTACCCGTTACCTCTTTTATCCCTTACACCGTTAGTCCTTTAACGACTAACGATACAAACAATTACAAACTACAAGGACAAAAGATGCAATCCACAAGGAATGTGGTTATAACTAAACAAAACACACTCCGGGACTATTTTTGCCAATTCCCTAAACTCAATCCCTGCTCATAGTACTGTACATCTCTTCCATATTTCCCGCCATACCCTGAACCCCACTACTGTTCACTATCTCTCTCACTCACCCTGCATAACCAGACAAAACCCTGTAGCATACAGCCAAAATCAACCTCACCCCACTTCATAAAGAGACAAACCACGCTGGCAATCCCTAAAAGTTCCATTGGCTGAAGAAAAGGGACAAAGAATCAAGGGTTAGGATTGAAAGACTTGGGGACCAAGATAATTGAAGGGCTATGATTAAGGCTTTGAAGCCTCTCACAGCAAAAACACAACAAACACAAGAAAGAGAAGGCCAAGAACTCCCCGCATATAAAGAGAAGAATGAAGACTAGAAAAAAGATAACTAGGAGTAATTAATTTAAATTATTTTTGTTTTTAAAATTTATGTTTTTAATCTTTTAAATTTTTGTCCATTAAGTTTTCAAGCCTTGTAATCTTTTTATGTTTAATGAAAATTCAAGTTTATTGGTCTATGCAAATCTGTCCCTTTTTATTTTATGTCATTAAGCTATTTTTGTTCAAAAAAGCCCTTTCCATAAGCTCTCATAAGCTTATAAAATCCTTTTTTTACTCATTTAAACTTTCACAAAAGCTTTTAGTGAAAGCTACTGTTTCATACACCCAAAACTTTGGTTTGTAGCTTATTGGATGAATAAGCAATTTTGGATGGCTTGTTGGGTATTAGAGCTTATGGTGGGATAAAGAATTAGGGTTTTAGAAGTTTGTTAATCGAGTCCCTTCTAGGCATTGATTCAGGTAACACTCTTCCTTCCTCTCATTTAAGCTATTTTACTGTTTGTGCTTATTATTGCTTGTTTAAGGTCTTTTACTTCTTATTGTTGATTATTATGGTTGTTTATTGCTCATGTATGCTTATGTGTTGTTTAGATGTCATTTATTCATGTTTTTTTAGAACTGTCTGAATTGGCTTAATACTGCTTATTCTTGTTGGCTTATTTTAAATGCTTATATCTGTGATTTACTTGCTTTTCAGTACTTAATATTGTTAGTTTATAATTTGTCTTTGAAATTCTTGGCTTATTTCAGTTTGAGTTAGTTTTAAAATGATTTTTAGATTCTTAAAGGGGTGTTTGGTTTAACAGCTAAAATGGGTCAAAAGTGGTATTAAACCACTCTAGGTCATAAGGCCAGTTTTAACAGTCTATTTTAAGCTCATTTAGTCAGGTTTTATAAGTTTCTAAATTTAAAAATAAGTTTTAAGTTGATTTCTATAAGTTGTTATAATCTGTGGTTTTAAATCCTTTCATATTATTTTGTATTTAATTTTTGGTTAAAAGTCTTTTCAAGGTGTTGTTCTACTTCCTTTTAGAGTAAAATGCAGTAAAGAGAGTAGAGTTTAAATCTAACTTTTGTATTCTGCATTAGGTTCCTTTTTGTCATTTATAGTTAAAGCCTTTTAAGAGTCAAAAATTCAGCAATCAATTTAGCTTAGCTCTCATAAGTTGTCAAATCTAATTTTTTATCCTATAAGCTCATTATGGTCCATAGTTTATCTGTTAATGTTTATTTTGTGTTTTAAAGCCCTCTTTTTAGCTTAAAGTTAGCCTGCAAAAGGCATTTGTCTTTTTTTTAAAAAGACTCAAAACTCAGTAGGAGCTGAGTGTAAGTAACCTTTTTCATTTGCCTTTTTCTTAGTTAAACTGTATTTCAAACTTCCTTTTCTTTGATGATATTTTTAGCTTATTGGTCAATCTTTAAGGGCATATAAGCCTCATGCCCATAAGGATCCATTAAGTTGTTCAAATTTAAACCCAAAAGTGGTCCCTTAGGCTGTTTGCCTGCAGTTTGGACCCTTTAGCTTATTTGCGTATTTAAGCTTATTGCTTATTGATTTTGCTTAATTTAGGTTTAGTTCTGCTTATTAGGTTAGTTTTAATCAATTTTAGCTTAGTTATCTTAGGGTAGAGCTTATTTAGTCTTATTTGTAATTTTAGTCTAAAAATGTTAAGTTTTAAGCCTTTTAGCATTTCGGTCATATTTAGCTTAGTTTAAGTCTTTTTCTTTGCTTATTTTTGTTCTTAATTGCTTATTAGGTGTAGCTTATTACTTGTTTTAGCTTATTACTCTTTTTCATCAGCTTATTTTATCTTAAATGGTCAAATAGTTTAGCATTTAAGCTTGATAAGCTACTGTCATCTTTAAACTCATTTTCTGAGTTTATTACAGCTTTTCAAAAATAATCTCAAGTTTTAAAATTGTTAGTTTTAAGCTTATTTATAACTTTGTTTTTAAAGTTTTTCCAAAAGAAAAAAAAGGGAGTAGGGAAGTGAGGGGTGAGCAAGGCTCGAACCCCTGACCTCTACCCACCCAACCTTTATAGCACCTCACACACGCACACACAAACCAACTGCCCTAGGGTCTTTTTCAGTTTATTCTTGCACAATTAATCTTTTATAGTCTTTTTAGCCAGTTTTGCCTATAAGTTGTTTTTAGCTTATTTGATAAGCTGTTTTCGCCACTTTATTTTTCTTAAATTCCTCACTGTTCAAGCTACTTTTCATGATTTTTCCAGATTTTTTATAAATTGTTTAGTATTTTTTGTATTTAATTTTTGTTAAAATCGTTTTTAATTCATAAAAAATTATAAAAAAGTCAAAAAAATCTAATTATTTTTTAGAAAATTTTCTTTTATCAAATAGGACTTAGGAAAATTAGATTTGTTTTTGTAGGGTTAAAATTGTAAAATTTGATTTTTTAAAGAACGAGATTGAATCCCGTTCACGTTTTTTCTGTTTTTAAGCTTTAAACGCTTTCGTTTTTTGTTTAGTTTTCTTAGTTCTTGCATTTTAGTCATTTAGGGTTTATAAAAAGTTAAATAATCACTTTAGAATTAAATTTTGATAATTTAGGTTTTAAGTCGCGTTCGTTTCTAATTCCCGTTAACGTTTTTAGCCCGTATCTTTAATTGCCTTTATTGTTTGCTTTCTTTTAGTTATTTTTTGCACTTTATTAGTAGAAATAGATTCCAAATCAAATCTTTGATTATTCAAGCATAATTCCAAACCGATTCTCGATTTTCAAATTCACGCCTCGTCGGGAAGAACGACCCGGGTCCGGTTTTAAACTTTGTGGATAACGAAGTGAGAAACCGATACTTCCGGAATACTATACTATATATATTTTGAGAATACTTATTATATATATTATATTTATATAGTAAGAAAACCTCATTGTCAATTTTCATGACTAATTTTAATCACATGGTATTTCAAAAACTAAGTGAATTAGTATTTAAAATAAGGGGAGAAATGTAATAAAAATGTGATCTAAAAAATAATACGTGATCTAAAGAATCAAGAGTGAAAAGTGCTTTATACTCCTACCCACATGTGCAAAACACTTTCGGTTATCGATGCACGCGTGAAAGGGCAGCTTTTCTAAATGATTAAAACTTTTGAAGTGTCAAATGTTTTCAAACACTTTGAATGATTTTCATTCAAGATTTTATGGTTACGATCTTATACCCAACAACCTATTAACTCACAACGATTCTGAAGTCATAAGGTGGTTAGGTTAGGTATTAGTCCTATGATCCAACCAGAACCGGAGAGATCTACCCAAGGACAATCCATAGCTAGAAATAGCAATCCTTAGGTATGATTGGAGATGAATGAGAATAAGGGAATAATGCCGACTAAGATTAAGATAACACTAGAACAATCACAACAAGGTGTTAGTAATGACGTCTCAGTAAGCATTGAAGGGGTTGAAGAATTAAAAAGAAATATATGGATAAAAGGTCAAAAGAAAGCATCCCTCCACATACTTTAGGAAGAAACTGGGTCAATACATTATCTATCAAATTCACAAAGATGAATTATGGTAATGAAGACAAGACATCATGGACCCAGTGATGCACTGCACAACCCTTCCCAGCCATTCAAGTTTCTCTCAAAAGAAAGATATGTTTTATGATAAATAGAGATGATATCTCATTATGAAATCACACAAAAACACAATCAATAAAATCGTTATTTGGTATTTTACATGGTATCAGAGCTTTAGGTAAGATCCATTAACAAAATTTGTTATCCTCCGGTCATCGGCTACTTGCCAGTGATCCGGAGAGATTCCTTTTATTTTCACTTTATTGTTTTTTTAATTAGGATTTTGTTTTTTGTTTCCAATTCATAAACCCTAAACCCTAGCCGTAAAAAAATATATGTTGAGTTGCCTTCGATCAACTATATTTTTTCTTTATCATCTAATTGTTTTCATTGTCGAAGATCTTTGTCATTGACAACAAAAGTTGACCATCAAATTGCCGCTCCCTTCTAAAGGCAAAGCAAGCCATGACGTAAAAAAAATGGTCACGTAAAGGAGGATGCTGCAAGCAATAAACAACTGTGCCGCCAAATACAATTATGCTTCCGCTCGAACAAACAAAAAAAGAAGATTAAGAAAAGAAGAAGTGGATTTCAACGTTCATTCCAGTTTGTCCGTCCGCAATGCTGCCATTTAAACTGCGGGGGAGTATTAGATGATTAGATTATGGCCTAAACCCGGTTGTGGGCTTAGGTCCATTAGGTTTAAGGTTAGTTGGCTTATTATCCAATATATGTTTTATTATAAATATATATGATATCTCATTATGTAATCATACAAAAACACAATCAATAAAATCCGTATTTGGTAATTTGCAGTAGCAACTAAAAGCTTGTATGTTCCACATACGAGCTTATTTTTTAACAAGATTAGGATAAGGAAAACCACTTCTGAGAAACCTTTTTTTAATAAAACGAGTTGGTTTTATTAGAATAGATTATTCCCTATATCTTTCATTAAACAATAAACCAAAATATAAATACAAGCATATCAGGCCTTAGGGTAAGCAAAACATAGAGGCCATGGGCCTAATAAACATAATACACTAATACTCCCCCGCAGTTGTAACAGGAGGCCTTCGAACGTTCAAACTAAAGCGAAACTCAAGAAATAATGCAGACGGAAGACCCTTGGTAAAAATATCGGCATACTAAAAATGTGACAGAACATGAAGCATACGAACCTGACCGGAGGAAACATAATCACGGACAAAATGAATATCAATCCCAATATATTTAGTACGTTGATTCTGAACATGATTAGTGGATAAATAAATAGCACCAACGTTATCACAGTAGACAAGAGTATCAGTAGTAAGTGGAGCACGCAACTCAAGCAACAAATTCCAAATCCAAGCAGTCTCAGCAGCAACATTGGCAACACCACGATATTCAGATTCATTACTGGATCGAGATAGCGTTACATGTCGCTTGGCAGACCAAGACAAAAGATTATCATCGGGGAACACACAATACCCAGAAGTAGAGCGACGAGTAACAAGGCAACCAGCCTAATCAACATCTGTAAAAGCAGTAAGTTGACTAGTGGATGATACATGAAGGTGAAGACCATGATCAAGAGTCCTATGAACATAGGGCAATATGCGCTTTAAAGCATTAAAAAGTGGATTACGAGGGTCATGCATGTAGAGGCATATCTGTTGTACGGCATAAGATATATCTGGGCGACTAAATGTCAAATACTGAAGAGCACCTGCAAGATTGCGATATAAAGTAGGGTCATTAACAGGATCACCACTAGAACCAAGATTGGACTCAGTGTCCACAAGAGTCTTGTACGGGTTACAATGCTGCATGTGTGCCCGTTCAAGAATTTTGACTACGAACTGAGATTAGACAAAAAATAATCCAGACTTTGATCGCTGTGCAGAAATACCAAGAAAATAATTAAGAGAGCCAAGATCAATCATAGAAAATTCACCATGAAGTAAGGTAATAACATGCTATAAAAGCACTGTAGACGAAGCTATAAGAACAATCTCATCCACATATAACAGAAGATAAGTAATATTTGAACCCTGATGGTATACAAAGAGGGACGTATCGGTTTTACTGTGCTGAAAACCAACACGTGTAATAAAGCTAGCAAACTGCTAAAACCATGCCCGAGGGGCTTGCTTAAGCCCATACAACAAACACTGCAAATGACAAACATAATTAGGGTGAGTAGAATCAAAAAATCTTGGAGGCTGATGCATGTAAACTATCTCAGAGAGCTGGCCATAAAGAAAAGCATTCTTCACATCGACCTGGTGAATAGGCCAGTCCGGTGTCACTAGAAGACTCAAGACTGTACGAATAGTGGTCGATTTAACAACCGGGCTAAAAGTCTCATCATAATTAATCCCCTACTGCTAACTGCCACCATTTATAACTAAGCGAGCTTTATACATGCTTAAAGAAACATTTGCATTATACTTATGCCTGAAAAGCCACATAGATCAAACAACATTAACATTAGATAGACGAGGCACAAGGGCCCATGTTCCATTAGAAATCAAAGCATTGTATTCATCTACCATAGCCTTATGCCAATGAGGGTCACGAAGAGTTTGGATATGTCGGCTTTCGCACGTGTGACCATATGATGAGTATTGGTATTCAGAGCATTGGGTGCGTTGCTAGAAGTAGTAACAGTAGGGGGTAGTGAATTAGGTATTTGTTGTTGGGTCGAGTGAAGTAGGCGCATGAGTTGGGCCAAGTGTAGTGGACTCGGTAGGGTAAGGTATAGGAGATGTGTTGGGTTGATCGGTTGGAACAGCAGGCTCATTGATTGGGCCAGGGTGTAGTGGAGAGTGTGTTTAGACTTAAGGCGTGTGGTTTAGGTCGTGAATAGTAGGTATAGCTGGAGTGGGCACGATTAGCAAACGATGAGTAAGTGGAGGCAATAAGAAATTGTAGGACGGAGGTTTGTCAGGTGTCATGGATCCAAAAGGAAATTGGTGTTCATCAATAATGACATGACGAGAAATAATAATTTTGTTGGTTGAGAGGTCAAGGCAACACGCGATGTAAGGCTGGATAACTAAGGAAGACACATGCCGTGGCCTAGGTTGAAGTTTATGATCAAAGAAAATGTGTGGATAAAAGAGGCATCCAAACACTCTTAAATGATCATAGGTGGGTGTTTTGTTATGAAGTTTAGTAAACAGGATCTCATTATTGATGGCAGTGAAGGGAAGGCTATTCAATAAGCGAGCAACCATGTTAAGGGCTTCCACCTAATATGAGGGAGGGATATGTGCTTGAAAAAGTAAGGCGCGGGTAATGTTGTTAAGGGTACGTAGCATACGTTCCGATTTCCCATTTTGTTGGGATGTTTTGGGACAAGAAAATCAAAATTGTATGCCATTTTGGCGAAAAAGGTTATGAAAATGGGTATTGTCATACTCACAACCATGGTCACACTACAAAGTCTTAATATCAGCATTAAATTGTTTATTCACATATGCACGAAAAGTAACAAAGGTATCAAATAAATCAGATTTATGAAGCAAAGGGTACACCCAAACATAATGAGAAAAATGGTCCAAAAAGATAGCATAATAATTAATTCCACTTTCACTTGAGATGGGGGATGTCCACAAGTTAGAGTGAATAATATCAAAAACAAACGCAACATTCGAATCAGAACTCTAAAAAGGAAGCCTAGTATGTTTGCCTAATTGACAAGCATGACACAAAGCGGACAACTTTGTTTTATTACATGAAATGACACGAGAAGACTCTAAACGACGAATCACATCTTCACTCAGGTGTCCAAGGAGTCTGTGCCACGTAGTGAGGCTCTATGAAAGGAAAGAAAATGTTGCAGAAGATGATGGTTATTAGGTGACAGGGTATAGATCACCGGTACTATCACAGCGGAGAAGAAGCCAACGGGTCTGGTAATCCTTCACAGAAAAACCATAAGCATCAAAATCAAAAAACACATTTTTATTACGTGTGAATTGACGAACAAAAATTAAATTTTTAATTATATTAGGTGTAACAAGAACATGATGAAGGTGAAGGGGTTTGTGTGGTGTATGCAAAAGACTCTGGGGTGTGTGAGTCACGGGTATAGGTTGACCATTGCCAACAAATACAGATTTATACAAGCTTGGTTTTCTAAAAGAAGTGATCATACTTGTGTTCTCGGCTAAGTGGGAGGACGCCCCAGTATCCATGTTCCAAGATGGTTGTTGGAGAGTCATCATTTGAAACGCTTATGGAAGCATAGTAGCCTGAGGAAGATACGATGATGACATAGCATAATTTGGAAACATCATACTCCCTGGTTGTTAAAACTGAGGTGCGACAGTATACGATGTTGAGCCAGGTGGGCCTTGTTGGGCCAGCGGTGTGGTACTGCTAAGCTGGGCCGGCTGAAATAGGCCAGTAGGACCAAAAGCATATGGTTGGGCCTGTAGGTGCGATTGTTGGGCTGTCATAGGGATAGCTTGGGTCGGTGGGAAGCAACTTGGGCTAGTATTAAATTAAACATAACCCATATGGGTTGGTTGGGCCTGGGCCGAATACACAGGTTGAGTAGATTGGCATTGGGCCACAACAGAAGCATCAACCATGCGATTTGTATTAGAAGTAGTAGTTTTGGACGCCATATGTGGGACAACGTGTGAAGGACGGCTCATGGAGTTTGATTCTGCCCGACCTTGAGCAGTCAAACCCGTGGTAGGAGGATGAGGTCGAAGGTCATTCTCACCATGTACAAACTTACAACAGGCTCCGTAGGAGCAAGAACTACGTTGAAAGTTGCAACACACGTCAAAATCCGACGCGCTCATAGTGTTTGCTTTATCATGTGGTGTAGTAGACACAACAAGCACCGTAGGCGAAGATGATGAAGCGTGTAGAAGTGAGGAACTAATCGATTGAGTAGACATATCACTTTCTTCTAGCAGCATCATTGACCGGAGTTCATCAAAAGTGGGTGATTTTTCCCTAAGACGAGTGACACAAGCGGCATCCGGATACTTGCTTCGAATTCCGTTTACAACATAGGTCACAACACTAGTTTCCTTCACCGGTAAGTCAAGATTAGCAAGGCGGTCTGCCTTTGATTTGATGGCTTGGAAAAAATCCGTGACGGACGAGCTTCCAATGGTTATGTTACGAATTTCATTATCAAGTTACGTGATTCGAGCATCTTTATTATTGTGAAAGAGATCCTTGAGTCGCTTCCAAATGCCATATGCAGACGTATCAACATCAACGACCATCTCTACAAGCTTGGGAGAGATAGTCGAATACATCTACATGACAACTAACGAGTCATTAGTTTCATGCAATGGATCAATGGTAGACGGCGTAGTGGTAGGAGGGGCTTCAAGATGGTGATGCACTTCGTAGGTATGACAAAAACGTTGAAACAAGACACTTCATGAATTATAATTTAGTTTGTCAAGATCAAGGGGTGTGGGGATACACGCCTTGATGCTTGCAATCGAATAAGCTTTATCGATTGGTTGTTTGGGTTGTGAAGGTGATGGCATCTTGCCCGTCATGTGGCTATAACAAAAGAGAAAAAGCAGACAGGAAAAAGAATGTTAAGCAGGCAAGCAAGCCAGCCAACTGTCAAAGCAATCGATGAAAAATAAAAATTAGGGTTTAGGGAGGATCGGTTTTGGAGGAGGCTGTGATACCATATTAGAATAGATTATTCTGCATATCCTTTATTAAACAATAAACTAGAATAATTTTTAGCACTAGAAAGTGAAGCATAAAGACCCCAAGTTTCCATATTGTGCTAAACGTCTCATCAGATAATAAGAAAGATAGAGTAAGGATCCTCTAAAGTTCATTTGAACTTTAGAGGTAAAGTTCCCTTACAAAGACAACTGTTATCTTTGTGAGAGAACTTTACCTCTAAATTTCAAATGAACTTTAGAAGATCCTTACTCAGAAACATATAAGAGATGCATTATTGAATCTTTATAGTTTTAAGATGAATTCAAATAAATATAATAATTAATTTCTATTTTTATAATTAAGCAGGCAGAATGAAGAAAAATGGTACCATTGTAAATGCAGCTACCAACCAAAACTGTCATTGAAGTTGACAAACAACTCTAAGCATGCAGAGATGAAAAGATAATATAATTATATAAATCGACATAGAAAATCAATCTCCTAATTCTAAAGCAATTTCTTCATATGCTACAAGAATGGTTAAGCACATTTGACAGCATATAAACAATCTTGTCTTGTCCTTGAGGTTTTAGGGCATTCATAGGTTTCCAACATATACAAATTCTAGATTGTATTTCATCCATCCATTGATAAAGAGCTTTTTGTTATTAACTTTTAATTTCCTAAAACCTTGTTCAAGTTCCTTTGGGTATTTCACCAATCAGTTTGTGGGTAAGCATTCAATAGTTTTATCAATGGTTAATAAATAGGCATGCTTTAAAAGGGTTTGTGCTTGTTTGATATGGTGTTGGAACGCTACAAAATTAGCGATTGTTTATTAAACATGATTAAAAAAGTTAAATGGTTGTTAAGGTTACAAGTACCTTCAAGTGTCTCTAACAGTGTGTGTTACTTATGATTTGCAATCTCAACTGTCAGCTTACTTACATACAGGCTTTAAATGCGATCATCGCCGATATCAATAATGTTAAATTTTGCGCAAAAAGAGAGATCCACATTTTTTAATACTCACCAAAGGTGAGATGGTCATCTTCTCTTTTTTATTTGTTGGGTCACGAGTGAAGTGGTGATGTTGTTTTGGGTTTGGCGTGTGAGGAGGCCCTCACTCGGTGAGGACTCACCTTACAATAAGGGTGTTGAGTGTTTGGTCTGACACCAAACAAACCGTAAAATAAACCACACCGAAACTGAATAAAACCAGACCGAAAATTTAAATTGGTGTATGGTCTGGATTGAAACCGAATCGAAATATTTAATTGGTGTTTGGTTTGGTTATTATTTGATAAAAATAAAACTAAAGCAAACCAAAAAAACCAAATATGTCTAAATACACAAAAACGATTAATTATATATATAAATATTTTCTATCTTATTATCCAAACTAGCAATCCTAGTTTTTCAAAAATATCATTTAAATTAATCACTTCTCAAATCAAACATTGATGCATATCCAAGAGGAACTGAGCAAGAGTTTACCTACTCGATTCCTATAAATCCACATATACTGCGCAAGAGTAAAGTTGCAACTGAGATTAGATGTTTGAAGATGAAATATTCAAGGTGATAAGACTTCTGAAAACTTTTGTCAAATTTTTTTCTATCTTATTGAATATTCAATCGGAGACAGTAATGGGGATAACAATGGCGTAGGGGGTAATGGCAGCGGTATAAGAGTCTAGCGAGAAGGCTACGAGAACCAAGGTGTACCGGATGACCAGGGGTCTAGGGTATCCTAAAAAATCAAAATTAAAGATACTTTTGATAATGAAAATGATATATCATATGCAAAAGCGGCTGATGGATCTCCCTTGACATGTAAAGATATGAGAAGGACAAGAGTTTGACTTGGAAAAAGATTTACTGAAGAAAGATGCTAGTAAGCCCTACCAATATCAGGGAAAGAATAGCTCCCGAAAGGGCTTCTTTCTTTATCTAAGTGACTAATAGGCTTGGGTGGCTAGGGCACATGCTATCGAGGTTACACGTCTGGTCCCGAAACCACAGCTGGCAGATGCGATTCCTAATGAGAAAGTTACTAAAAGTAAAAGTAAGAATATGATAATAAATTATTATGTAGAAGATGGCAGTGGGCCAAGTAATGAAAATAATGTGGAAGCTGTTAGTGCATATATTATAGTATTTAAGCTATACAACCTCTTTATGTTTTGGTGACGACAACAATATAACTTGTAAAACATAACGTAAAGTGCGCAAGTTACTTGTATACTAAATT
>BQNB010061440.1:2506-32320 GCA_026074375.1 Tanacetum coccineum | reverse complement strand
TGAGGGACCCTCGATTCCTACTAATCCTTCTCCTAAAAAGGTAGTGGAACGAGAAACCGATGAGACAACGGATAAGGAGCAACCTAATTTCCAAGGAAGTACCACTCACATCCCACCTCCTGTTAACCCCATTCCAATTCCGGAACCCGATGTTCCAAAGACTTTACCTAAGCCGAATATTCCATATCCTTCAAGACGTCTTCGAATCAAATGGAGAAAATCTTTCAAATCTTTCAAGATTTGCGCTTCGACATTAGCTCCGCGGATGCTTTACTTTTGATGCTAAGATTTGCCCCTACGATTAAGAGTTTGCTCATGAATAAGGAAAAGTTGCTTGAATTAGCTAAGATACCGTTGAATGAGAATTGCTCAGCAATGCTCCTCAAAAAGTTTCCCGAAAATCTTGGAAATCCCGGTAAGTTTCTTATTCCATGTGATTTCCTAGGAATGGATGTATGTTACGCCTTGGCCGATCTTGGTGCGAGCATAAATCTTATGCCTCTTTCCATTTGGAAAAAGATTTCCCTACCCGAACTTACCCCCACACGAATGACTTTAGAGTTAGCGGATCGATCCATTACTCGTCCTAAAGGAGTCGCCGAAGATGTTTTTTTCAAAGTTGGGAGTTTTCACTTTCCTACCGATTTTGTTGTTGTTGATTTTGAAGCCGATCCTCGGGTTCCTCTCATTTTAGGAAGATCCTTTTTGAGGACCGGTCGTGCCTTAATTGATGTGTACGAAGAAGAGCTTATCTTAAGGGACGGGGATGAACGATTAATTTTTCATGTTGATAAGCATCCTCAAAAGCATGCAAACGAGTCGATTAAAATGATTAATTTCATTAATATTTCATGCGAGGATAGTGTTGGAGAAGTTTTAAGATTGAAAAAATCAAATCATTCCTCGAGTGGCAGTACCACTCCGCTTTCTGATTCTAGTCCTAGTCTCACATCTTTTGAGACTAGTGATTCTCTTCTTGAGGAGTTCGCTGATGAACTCGCTCTTCTTGACCCATTTCCACCGGGAAATGAGGATGTTGATGTTGAAGCCGATCTTAAAGAAATTGAATTGTTAATTAACCGTGATCCGTCAACAAATTTTTCACCTACGATTACGATTGATCCTAATCCCAAGAAGTTCACCGACGAACCTGCTCCAGCTTGTTTACCTCCACCGGGAGATGACGAATCATTTCTTAAGGAGGATGTTCAAGAAGAAAATTTTCAAGTTTATTCAAACCCTCTTTTTGAATTTGATGACAATTACAACTCCAATAATATTAATCATCATTTTAAAGAGATATTAGAGGATGTCGAGAGCAAGGACTCCAATGTTTCTAATTTTGATGAGCCGATTTTACTTAACATACCTCTTTTCGATAAGGATGAGTGTTTCGACCCAGGAGGCGATAATGATGAGATTGATGCTTTTCTAGCTATCGAAATTTCTACGTATATTGAGGAAGGATATTATGATTCGGATGGAGACGTATTCTATCTTGAGAGATTGCTTATTGATGAAACCACCCATAATCTCTTTCCCGAGGTGTTATTCGATCATGAACCTCAATGCTTTAAGGATGAATCTGAACTTGATACTTCAATTGTTGTCCAAATCCTTTTTACTCATCATGTGAACTTTCTTTTCTCCTTTGGGAGTGAAGACATCATTTTTGACCCCGGCATCTTCGCTTTTCATTTTTCTTCTCAAGAGCCGGTGGCATTTGAAAATCAAATATAAGTTTGCTTTTCCATGTGTTTCATCCCCAAGGACGAATGAATTCGAGGATCGAGTCAAGCTATGTGACTCGGTTACAAAAAACAAAGCGCTTCGTGGGAGGCACCCCATGCTTATCCATTTTTCTTCTTACTTATTTCTAATGTGATGTGAGGAGGCTTGCACTTTTCCGATTCTTGTTGTTTGTGCTTGTGATTGTTTGTAGGATTGACTCAAAAATTTTGAAGACTCTCATGTTCGGTGTTTTGTCCCGGTCCACTCGAGCTTCCTAGCCTTTGCTTGCCATTAGTTTGGGGAAATCCGAAATCCTAGATTATTATCGACTAACATATATCTTTTAGCATACTTGATAAACGGCTTAAGATTTGTGTGATACTTTCTCCATGCTCGAATTATGCATTCGACTTTTTGAGTTCTAGTATGGGGTTTTTAAGCCTTAGACTAGGAAACATTGTAGACAATGTTTAATTTTAGTATGGGGTAGTATATCTTCGATATGATCTTACCTACTTTTGCCCGTTGTTCTCACGTACCTCGTTTTCTCACAAAAATTTTTAAATTTTTAAGTCTTAATATCTAGTTTATTGTTCATAGTATATAAAAAAGTTAGTAGAAATAAAAAATATAGTTGACACGAATGTAGGTTTTCCGTTGGTGTGAACGAAAAGTAAATTTTGACCCGACCGATTTTATATCTTAGTTTTCTCCTTAACTGTAAATAGATTGATTTTGCTAATCTTTTATACAATGAGCTATAAAACGCAAGTCTAGCTTGAAAAAGTCAAGACTTTGCAAGTTCCCATAATTGATTTTAAATATGCAAAGATCGATTTATTAGGCTAAGTGTTCACGAGTTTCTTTATTAGAAATTTTAAATTTTGAAGAACAAGAGATGATAGAGTAGAGTATAAGTTTTGATGCTAAACATAGAATAGTTGGATTTCTTTAAGGCCTCTTAAAGGTTAATTTGTGGCTTTTTTGCTCCCATCGCTTAATATACAATTATTTAATTGTTGAAAAAATAAAGTTTCTTTTGTTTTTGTGATTATTAGTTTAGATCACTTCGTTGAGATTCCTTCTGGTGAAAGTATGGTAACACATCAAGGTTTTGCAGTAGTGTTGTGGGGCGAAGGGGGGAAATAGACTCCTAGACCATGGTCGGCTCGCATATCGATGTGGCAGTTGTTAAAAGACCACAGGACTTGCAATTCGGCTATAATAATAATAATTATGTAATAAACCAAAGCCGAAATAAGACTTCTGGATCATGGTCGGCTCACATACCGATGTGACAGTCGTTTAAAGGGTGGAGGTAATAATAATAATAATAAAAACTGTGGGCTGATAAAAGTTTACTGCCTCTTGTCGGCTTACAACCGATGTTGCAGCCTTCTAAAAGGTCGAGGAAATTACCGAGGTCGAAATATGTTTGCTGCATCTTGCCGGCTCACAACCGATGTTGCAGCCTTCCAAAGGACCAAGGTTTAATAATGTTGCTATAATAATAATAAGAAGAAGAATAAAGCCAAATTTTGACTTCGGAGTTATCTAAATAAAGCCTCCGTCTCTGGACTCACAGTTGAGTTGTTTCGGATGAAATAAAAAGAATAACCCCTAAATCATGTGAATTTAGAACTTTAATGTAGACTTTATTTTCACCACATCGTCTCTTTAGGAAAGGATTTCAAACTATTAATGGTCTAAACCGGGTTTACTTTATTAATAAGGACATAATTTATTTGTCACCAATAATAATAATAAAATCCTTAGATGAAATTAGGAATAAGGAAGGAAAAGTAAGTACACAATCAGCTTTTATGAGTAGTGTTAGCATCATAACTTGTATTTTACAATGATCTTGTTTTTAAGCTTGGCTTGGAGAGGTGAAAGTCGGGGACGATGAATTTATCCATTTAGACACTTTTTGTGCTTTTTGTTCCGTGATCCTAAAAGTTATCAATGAATAATGAAAGCAATACATTATGTCACACATAAATAAGTTGTAAGTTGTAAATTAGGAAAATTATAAAAAAATTAATAAAAAATATAAAAAATATAAAAGAAAAGTTTTGAAAAATAGGAAAATGAGGTGTTTTAAAACTTATGATTTCTTAACTTTCTCCACAAAAGACTTTGCTACTTTTCAAAGGATTAGTTTGGGGAAGTTTTGAGGTATTTCGTTTTAGAGCATATAATATTGCGTGAGGACACGACAATCACTTAGTTTGGGGAATTTTGCTATGTGTGAAATCACATATCTTTTTTATACCAAAAATGGCCCTTAAATGATCAAATTGTACAAATTATGCTTGTATATTGCTTGTTTTGTCATTTGTGGCGTGTAGGTATGGATATTGCAAAATCATAAGAAAACGGCCAAAACCGGACAAACACGGACACGGGAACAGATAGAGTGCACAAAAGCCAGGAGTTTCTAGCAAAAGTCAACCTTGGTCAAGTCTTGGTCAACCCACAAAAAGACAAAACCCTCAAAATCCCAAATGAGCCCTTAATGTTAAAACAATTTCACCATAAGTCCCTAAACTCATAACACCGTTAGTCCTTAAAAGCCTTAGGACTAACGGTCGTTATCCCCTAACTATAAACCCTTACCTTTTAACCCAAGCCTAAAACAAATTACACCGGCCCAATTCTTTTTATAAATCCCGAGCCCAGGTCAAACTCCCCCATTACCCAAGTCAAACATAAAAAACGGTTAAAAAGGGCGCGAATGGGTGTTACTGTACACCCTTCGTCCCTAAGTTTTACCCTGCGTAAAAATCGAGTAAAAAATCCTACTCCTTCACTTATCCTATGTGGCCAAAAAATGCTTAGTACCAAGCCACAGCTTAGCAAAGGGGATGCGTCATACAAAGCCTATGATTGGTCATTATCTCAAGAGAATGACACGCGGGATTCAAAACAAACACACCTCTTGAAGGAATTTTACACTGAAATCAATGCAAAAGAAGCACACCACTCTAAAGAAGTGGGATTGCCAGCTTGGCAATCCGTGTGCCTCAATTTCAATCCTACGGCTAAGATAGAGCATCCAATGATTAAAGAGAACCAATGGCCAAGATCAAGACCAATGGGAGCGTGTTCACAAGACCTAGAAGCTTCTCTCTCATCCTATAAATTGAAGGCCTCTCTCACTCACACGGGATATCTAGGGTAGCTTAGTGTAGAATTTAATTTAGCTTTTAAATGTAATTTTCTCTTTAAAGTCATTTAGCTTATTATGTTTTCTAAATCAATGTAATTCTCTTTTCAATTAGCTTGTAATCCGTTTGTTTAATCAATAAAATCTTAATTTCATAGTGCTTAATTGTCATTTCAAGTTTTCTCTTATAAATAATATTGTTAAATAAGCTTTCTAAATGTTCATATAAGCTCTTAATAAGCTGTCATTTCAACTCATAATCTAAGCTACACTCTCATTTAAGCTCTTAAAGCTTAAATGAGCTTATCTTATTCAAATCCACAATCAAAATACCTTAGCTTATTCTTGGAAGGGAAACCAGACATGGATGAGTTTCCAGGACCTCACTATCTTATCTAAAATAAGCTAGAGCTTGTTGATTAGCTCATAAGAGCATTTGATAAGCTTTGTTTAGAGCAAAAGCTATTGTAAGTCTTCATTTTCATTTTCTAGCTTTAAATCTGCAAATTAGTTTATTATAGCTTATTGTCTGCTTATTTCTGTTTAGTGTAGCTCATTGATGCTTAATATAGATGTTTTATGCTTAATATGTTTGTTTGTTAGTTTGAAATCTTAGTTTTCATAATCTGTCATAAATTTATCAAAAATACCAAAAAAATTAGCTTAGATTTTTAGCTTATTTGTCTTGCTTATTAGATTGCTTAAATCTTCTTATTAGGATTGTTTTTATCTTGTCACTATCTGGTATTAAGGATTTTTAGCTTGGATCTGAATTTTATAAGTTAAAAATGAGGTTTAGAAGTTTAAAGGGGTGTTTGGCACACTTAAGTTAGTACTGCCAAAGGTCATTAAACCTTTTGGACTATTTTTAAACTTGATTTTTGAGTTTATAAGTTTGGATTTTAAGAATTAATTAGGTTAGATCAAGTTTAATTCAAATTTGTTAGTAGTGATTAGAATCTGTTAACATAATTCAAGTTAGTTTGTATTTTACGCTCTAGTCTTCTCTAGCTTTTAACTTCAGTGAAGTTGTTGTTATTTTGGTGTTTTATAAATGCTAGAAGCAAATCCTTAAGCCTGCATTTGTTAGTTTTATGTTTTGGTGATTTAATTGCAAACTGCATTAGCAACAAAACAACAAAAACGCCATTTTTAAGCTTAATTTTAAGAGGGTAAAAGTAGTTTTTAGGTTTTGATTTCTTGTGCACAAGTAGATTTTAGGACAATTTAGTTATATCAGGGCTTATTTTGTAATAAGAATCTTATTTGCTTATATGTTTTCAAGTCTAAAAGTAGCACTTTGTCTTTTTATTCAATAACCAAAAGTAGAGTAAAATGAATTTTCAGCCTTTTCAACTAGCTTTTTCATTAAGCATTTGATTTTAAAAATAGTTTTAGATAGCTTTTAGGTCATAGTTTAAGCTAGTACAAGTCAAATTTTCATAAGGATCCGTTTGTGTGCTTAAAATTAAGCTCAAAGTTAGCATTTAGGCTGTTTGGCAAACTGTTTTGTGAAAATGTGCTTATTGGTTTTTCAGCTTATGGCTTATCCATTATGCTTATTTCTAGCTCAGTTGTGCTTATTAGGGTAGTTTTAGGTTAGTCATAGCTTATTTGATTGGGTTTGAGCTTATTTTAGCTTATTAGTGTATTTGTATTTTAAGAAAAAGTTTAAGTGTTTCTGTCATAGTTTAAGCTCAATTTCTAGCTTATTTAGTGATTTTCAGATAAAGTAGCTTTTGTAAAACTTGCTTAATTTTAGCTATTTTATAACTTTGTTTAAAAAGTTTTTGAAAAAAAAGGGAAACCAAGGAAGTCAGGGGTGAGCAAGGCTCGAACCCCTGACCTCAACCTAGTCTCAACCTCTTATAACACTCAACACAAACATACTAACCACTGCGCCCTTGGGACTTTTACGTCCTAAGGTGCGTTGTTTATTCTTTTACCACCTTTTTAAGTTTTGTTATAGATAAGCACTTCGAGTGCTTATTTAGTTTAGCTCTTTAGTATTTGATATTTTTCCTGCATTCTGCTTATCATAAGCTACTTTTAAAAATTTTATAGGATTTTTAGCTTAAAGTTTTATAATTTTCGTGAATTAATTTTGTTAAAAACTTTAAAAAATCATAAAAAATAGAAAAATAATCAAAAAAATAAAATTCTTTTTTCTAAATTTTTTTTATCATATTCTAAGCTTAGGTTTGAAATCTACTTTCGTAGGGTTAATATTTTGTAATTTCATTTTTTAAAGAACGGGATTTCGTTCCCGTTCTTGTTTTCTTCATTTTTAAGCATTAATCACCCTCGTTTTAGAATTTCCTTAGCTTTTACTTATTATCATTTAGGATTAGAAAAAGTTTAGGGTTTAATTAGGATTAGAAAAAGTTTAGAAAATCATTTAGGGTTTAATTTTAGTGTACTTGCTTATTTGTCGTGTTTAATTAAATAGGCTTAGGTTTGAAATCTACTTTCGTAGGGTTAATATTTTGTAATTTCATTTTTTAAAGAACGGGATTTCGTTCCCGTTCTCGTTTTCTTCGTTTTTAAGCTTTAATCACCCTCGTTTTAGAATTTCCTTAGCTTTTACTTATTATCTAGTTAATTAGGATTAGAAAAAGTTTAGAAAATCATTTAGGGTTTAATTTTAGTGTACTTGCTTATTTGTCGCGTTTTATTAAATTCCCGTTAGCATTTTTCGTAGTTAGTTTTAATTGTGCACCGAGTGCGATCAGCATTGTCTTCGTGACTAGATGTTTTGATTCAGTTTTCTCCGGATGCAGAAGGATTTATCAGATCACTCCCAGACCATTGTTTGAAGAAAGTAATCACGCGCAACGGTTAGCGATGGCCTGGGCGACCTTGCAGGGAGTAAGAGGCTTTAGACAAGTTACAATAGGGGTAATAATCACCTTCTAGAGAGTAGTTCCAATCAAGTATTGTCTATCAAATGCCATTAGAAACGACTTGGAGAAGTTGTACTCAAGTCGAGATCTGCAAGTGCAATTGTGCCTTTTAGACAAATTATAGCAGGTCAAAGACAAGAGATCTTGAGTAATGCTTTCTATCGTGAGTCATTGGCAACACATAGATCAGTTGAATTTGAGATAATCATTTGTAGCAGATAACCATTTGAGTTAGAACCAATAGCTGTTAGTGGTTAATCAAGTACAACTTGACGCTTGTTCCATTCCGGATGCAGAGTCAAGGATCCTGTGAGAGTGTGTTGCGAACCATCTTGATTCAGAGTCTTGTATGCTTTAGATTCTATGACGTGTGGCTGTTTGTGATGGGGCGGTTGTGGATTGTTGTTTTGTGTGTGTGTGGTGGTGTGTGAGTGTGTTTGTGTGTGTTTTGGTTGATCATCATGTTCGAACCACATCATCACCGTTTCTTGCAGATCAATACATACCAGTTTTAGAACCTTTGTTGAAGCTTTACCTGTAGAGGTTTCCTTAGTGGTGGATGTTTTCTTGGAAGACTCTGACTCTTTGGTTCTTCTTCTCTTTGTCTTCTTATCCTGGTTTGGTCCAGCTGAAGGGTCATCATCATCATCATCGTCATCATCATCATGCTATTTTTTGTAATTTCTTTACTGTATCATCAACTCCCTATATCTATGGCATTTTCATACTCTCTATCATAAGCTTCTAAGTGGCATTAGTACAATGCATGATTAGCAGGATTCTGTTGAAAGACTTGTTTTCATGCATGGTTTGGTAGAGAGCGCTTTTCTGATCATACTCTTTAAGTGCTGCCTTGTCGGTAGACTTAATTGTATACTTTGGCATCCTTTGCTTCTTAGTTTGTTCCCTCTTGATCTTGCATCTTGAATCACTCTTCTAGATTATTGTTCAAGGTCAATTGTTAGTTTTTGAATCTTGCTAGACTCGATGAGCTGTCTCACAGACAGTATTGTTCTGAATAAGGTTTGTAGTTGTGTCTCGTAGACACCTTTTGAAGATCATCGCCGTTTTAGATTCAAATATTGTTCAACCAACTGTTGAACTGTGACTGAGAGTAGCAAGAGCGGTTTAGCAGAGTGATCTACTCTTTAGTTTTAGCCTTTCTAATTTCGTACCTCTTAGCTGAACAACAGAGAGTAGCATCGAATTCAGGACAACAGTGGTGCGACTGGTTGGAGTCATCGTGTCTTAGTGAGTGTGTTGTATAAGATGGGAGTGTTGTTTTTGCGAGTAGTACAGGTAGTATCGGTGGAGAGACAGATTGGAGGTGGTAGAAGAGTTGTTGTGGAGACAGATGGAGGGGGTAGAAGAGTTGTTGTAGGAGCTACTGAAGCAGATTCGGGTATGGATGTGAGAATTGAGGGCTCAAAAATCACCAAAACAGGTATAGTAAGCACATATGGCGACTGGATATGTGGAACTTCAGATTGGATTTTAATATCTAATAAGGAGTTGATCTCCGCATCTGTAGTATCCTTAACAGTAACAATTAAAGAAGTATCAAATGAAATTTTAAGAAATTGATCACCAAAACCTAAAGATACCGATAAGCTGGAGCTTGTTAGAGGAGGTTCAACTTTCTTGGCATCATCCTTTACTTCTTCAGTCTTTCCAGCATCCATCTTTGCCGCATCAGTATTTTCTTCATCATCATTCCTAGATTCTTCAACTTTAGCTTTTGTCATCTCTTCATCCTTATTGTCATTAACTTATTCAACATCGTGTATAAACTCTTCATCAATTTCTTCATCATTAGTCATTTCAAGATCGATACTTTTATCATCATCAGTGTCATCTTTTTTCTCTTCATCTTCATCAGAATCTATCCAGTCAACTTCTTCATCATCACCTTGATATTCTTTAGAATATCCACTTTCTTGTTCAGATCCCCACACAAGAATAACATTTTCTTCATATGTAACCTTTTCCTCATCTAGAACCCCTGGTTTAGTACCAGTTCCTTCACTTGAGCCTCAAGTACCTGGCTGTCTTGTGCTAGTTTTCTTGCTTTCTTTGAGAGCTTTCATAGTATCTGCATGTTCTTGTTCTTCAGTACTTAAAGATTGAACACCCTTAAGCTTTTGAGAAGGATCAAAAGACACTTTCTATGATACCTGAGAAGTATCTCTGAAGGCAATCCTGATGGTCTTCTTCTAGCAGACTCAGAGACAGATTCAGTCATAATCCTTGCATGAGTAGCATGGACTTGCCTTGCAGCTTCCTCTTCTGCAGCTTCAGTTAAGCTGAGAGATTTACCTAATTCCAAGGCGACATCTGGATCAGGAATGATGTTGTCAGCTGCAAAAATTACGACTTTCTTCTTGACCACTCTTCTACTAGCAGTTCTCTTTCTGGCTGGTTCAGACTCAGACTCTTCAAACACATCGACATCTGCAACAGGAGTATCTGCAGTCTTCTTCCCTTGTGAACCTTTGCCTCTGCTCTTCTTGGGAGGAATTTGACAAGTTGAGTATTTGAGAAACATTTGATAAGATTCTGATCGTTTGATTGCATCATTCAACATCGTATCAGGAATAGGTAGTCTATATTCCTGATAGTCTTCTCCAGTTCTAACAAAATTAAGTCTACTTACAATACAAGCATCCTTGATTGTATGATAGTGCTAAAACTTGAGGCTGGAGAGAGACTTGTGTTGTAAGAGGAAGTGATTGATGATGACTTTGGTGAATCGGGGGAATGGCATAGTTTCACGTTTTGATTTTCTCTCCTTCCTATGATCAATCTGGAAAGAAAAGTCTTCCCAAATCAGCTCAGGATAGTTGATATTTTCTCTGTAGAACATGCCCCACAGTATGTCAATTCTAGATTTTCTCAGTCTGTCATTGCTTGCAGTCTTCCTAGAGAGACACTTGTTGATAATGGCTGCCAGAGTTCTCCATGGCTGATGCATGTAATCTACATACATGTTGGTATACTTGTGTAGTTGACCTTTGTAGCCAAGGTCAGTGAGGAAGGTGAGGGTAGCATCATCATCTTGTACCTTAGTGAATTCTTCACTTTTAACTCTTGGACATATATCCAGAATCTTTCTAAAGACTTCAGCATCGACAATGCACTTCTTGTTGGCCAAAAGGAATTCATAAGATTATGAGATTTTGACCTTCTTGATAGTGTACTAGAACTGCTGCATAAAGATTTCAGGGACTTCCGTAGTGATAGTGAATGCCTTGAAGCACGTAGAGTTCTTGATCACATCAATGATTACTTGAAATGTTTCTTCCTTCTATTGCACAGTGGTTTCCATTCTAACATTGGTAGAGCTAATCTTGACCCTTTCTGTAGATGGAACCCATTTCTTATCATGAGCAATCACTTGTTAAGTTCTTCTAAACATTTCTATATATTTGTGAGGAAGTGAGGTTGAGGGGGGGTGTGTTGTTTGTCCTACTTTACACATTTGTAGGGAGGATTGTTGTTAAGGGTATGGGTTGAATGATTTATGTTAGTGTTTAGAAAAGTATGTTTTGTTTGGGATGATTTTAGTTGGTGTAGTATGTGTTGGTGGATGTGTGTGGTTGAGATTGTTGGGTTTGGGGGGATTTGTTTGTAGGATGGTGGTTTTAAATAATAGGTAGTTGAGAATTTTGTGTTGTATGAGTGATGGAATATATATGTTAGGTTGGTTTGTTGAAGTATGTGGGAAGTTTGTTGGAGTGTTGAATATAGGAGTTGTTTATTGTTAATAAGGTTTATGTTATGTAGGTGTTTGGGTAAAGGTGGGGGTGTTATTTAGATGTTTTGTTTTTTTGTTGATTTGTAAAGGGATTATAAATAAGTTTTAATGTGTTGTGTATGTGTACTAGGATTTTGAGTAATTTGTTGTGTTTGTGACTTCGGGAATTGAGTTAAAATATTTACCATCTCATTTGGAATATGCTTATTTAGAAGGAACCGATAAAGTTGCCCGAGATTATTGTCAGAAAAGGTTTTAAAAGAGATGAAATAGAAAGCCCTCTTAAAGGTGCTTATATCAAATAAAAGGGCCATTGCTTTGGAAAATTCACCAACATCAAGCAAGGTATCGACCTTGGTTTTTGCACTCAATAAAATCTTGATGGAGAAGATTATAAACCCACGATACAAATTCAAAGACGGGTTAACCCAAAAATTCACAAGGTAATCAAAAAAGAAGTAATCAAACTCTTGAATCCGGAAATGATTTACCCATCCTCACTTCCGACATGCACCGTGGTTAAAACGCCCCGTGCATTGTGTACCAAGAAATGTAGTATAAACAGTTTTGCGAATGAAGATAATGAATTTGATTCCAACACGGATTATTTACCGTGGAGAGTTTGCATTGATTAATAGAAATTAAATAAGCTACGCGTAAAGAACATTTTCCATTACAATTTATGGACCAAATGTTAGAAAGATTAGCCGGAAATGAGTTTTATTGTTTTCTAGATGAATTTTCGGGGTACTTTCAAATCCTAATAGATCCCCAAGACCAAGAGAAAACTACTTTCAAATGCCCTTAGGGAACTTTTGCTTACCGTCGCATGCCCTTTGGCTTGTGTAATGCTCCCGATACGTTCCAAAGGTGTATGATGGCCACATTCCATGATATGATCGAAAAGACTATGGAAGTTTTTATGGATGATTTCTCAGTTTTTGGGGATAGTTTTGCTACTCGCCCACCATTTAACAACATGCTAAAAAGGGTGTGAAGCCACGAAATTAGTTTTCTAAATTGGGAGCGAAGTGCCATTTTATGTGTAAAGAAGAAATTGTGTTAGGTCATAAATATTGTCAAAGTCCGAGATTAGCGTTCCGAGCAAAATTGATGTTATAGAACAGCTCTCATATCCACTAAAACGTAAAAGGAGTTAGGGAGTATCCCTCGTCATGGCCGTTTTTTTAACCCAGACGATTTATCTAAGACTTTCTAAATGAGCTAGACCTATGACTCCCCCTTCTTGAAAAAAGAAACACCATTTGTGTTTTCCCCAAGATTTTACTGATGCATTTGAAACTAAATCTTTAAAAAAAGAATCTTACCGAAGCTCCGATCTTAGTTGTCCCCGATTGGACACCTAACCTTTACGAACCTATTTTACACACACAGCGCTTTTGCGATTGACATAGCGGTTTGGACAACGAAATAGACGAAGCATTTTCAGCCTATCATAGCTAGAAAGTAAACAATGACCGACTTAAATTCATTACACACGACGGAGAACGAAATTCTTGCCGAGTAAGTTTATGGCTTTTGGAAAGTTTCGGCCATAATCTTTTTCTTATCTTAAAAGCATAGTGTATACGGATCACCCTATTCTTTAAATAACATCTTATAAACAAAGATGCCAAGACCGGGATGCTCAGGTGGGTTTTCTCCTCCTACAAGAATTTGATATCACCATCCGTGATAAAAAAGGAACGGAGAACCTCGCGGCCGATCATTTATCTAGACTTGAGAATCCTCATAAGGATGAGTTAGAAAATAAAGACATAAATGAAAAATATTCTCACCATTTAGTGAAACGTCTGGAGTTATATCTAGTAGAAGTACCACCATGGTTTTCCGATTACGTAAATATCCCATTGCGAGGAATTTAAACAGTCAAAGGGATGTCGTCCCAACAAAAGAAGAAATTTTAAATACTAGTTAAACATTACTTTTGGGACTGATACCCCTACCTTTTCATGATTGATGCTTATCAAATCATTCCGACTGTGTGTGCCATGGAACAGAAGCTTTTGATATCCTCAAAGCTTGTCATGAAGGACCCACCGGGGGCCATCATGGTGCCAATCTCACCGCTAAGAAAGTATTTGATGCCGGTTTCTTTTGGCCGACCATATATCGAGATGCCCATGCTATGATCAAATCTTGTGATACGTGTCAACGTCAAGGCAAAATTTCTCAAAGAGATGAAATGCCTCAAAACGCTATTCAAGTTTGTGAAATCTTTGATGTATGGGGTATCGATTTTATGGGTCCATTCCCGTCTTCACGAGGGAATAAATACATTCTCGTAGCCGTTGACTACTTATCAAAGTGGGTAGAAGCGAAGGCGCTCCCCACTAATGATGCTCGAGTTGTAGTTAAGTTTTTGAAATCTCTTTTCGCCCGATTTGGAACACCTAGAGCTATTATAAGCGATCGTGGGACCCATTTTTGTAATGATAAATTTGCTAAAGTAATGTCTAAGTATGGGGTCACTCATCGTCTTGCTACCTATAGCCCCCACCTTATATCACCTCGAAATGAGTGTGATCAATGAGGTTTTCCAATCGTAGGTTTTGAAACGTATATCCTAGATGAGGGCGGATTAGAGAAAAACATGCCTTCATGGTCCTGATAGACTAGATGACGCTCATTGTCCATTCATAACCGCTTTCAAAACACCGAACGGTTGTAACTCCTAACAAGCTTCGTTGTATGAAAGTTCTTGTCACACCAATCGAAATAGAGAGCATAAGGCATATTGGGCCTTGAAACATGCTAATTTTGATCTTAAATTTCGGTGGATCAACCGGAAGCTTCAACTTAATGAGCTTTAATGGCTTTCGTGATCAAGCATACGATAATTCTTTGATATATAAAGAGAAGACGAATAAGCTTCACGACTCTAAGATCAAAAACCGCATTTTCAATGTTGGTGATCGAGTTTTACTCTTCACTCCGTCAAAGATAATTTTGGGGAACTTAAAACCCATGTTCATGACCAATCACCATCACCCAAGTTTTTTCCCCAATGGAACCATCGAGTTATCTCAACCCGATGGTCCAAACTTTAAGGTGAATGGTCATCGTATGAAGCATTACTTTGGAGGGGACATACCATCAAAGGTAGTCCCGGATCTCCAAACCATCCCCATGGACAACTAAATGCGGGGATCGAGTCAAGCTATGTGACTCGGTTACCAAAAACAAAGCCGCTGAATCGTGGGAGCAACCCACGCTTTATATCCATCTTTCTTCTTTCGTTATTTCTAGATTGATATGAGAAGCTTTACTCTCCGATTCTTGTTGTTTGTGCTTGTGATTGTTTGTAGGATTGACCCAAATTTTGAAGAAGTCTCGTGTTCGGGTGTTTTTGTCCCGTCCACTGATGCTTCCTAGCCTTTGCTTGCCATTAGTTTGGGGAAATCCGATATCCTAGATTATTATCGACTAACATATATCTTTTAGCATACTTCATAAACGGCTTAAGATTTTTGTGATACTTTCTCCATGCTCGGATTATGCATTCGACTCTTTGAGTTCTAGTATGAGGTTTTAAGCCTTATACTAGGAAACATTGAGGACAATGTTTAGTTTTAGTATGGGGTGGTATATCTTCGAATATGAAATTACCTACCTTTGCTCGTATGTTCTCCGTCCACGTTTTTCCTTCCCGCAAAAAATTTAAATTTTACATATTATTCATATAATATGATATATATAATATATATATATTAATATATAGTATATATATCATATATATAAATATATTATATATATAATGTTGGAAAAATAAAATTAGTTAAAAAATAATAAGTGTTGTAGCTTTTATTTATGTATGATGTATTATTATGCCTTAAGCATAATATTTTTTAATGCATCCTAGTTGTATGATTGTGTGTTACACATAATTTTTATGTTGAATGAATGGACTTTTATTCTATGTTTTTAAATATGCAATTGGTAAATTAGTTAGTTGTCTCCTATATGAATATATAGTTAAGTTTTATTGGTTGATGTTTGTGATGGTTGGCTAAAATCTATTATCACCATGTTTAAATATTTTTCATGAGATTGCTATATGTTAGCAACATTGGTTTTGTTCCTCTAACTCATTTTTGTAGCAAAGTTAGCTTGATTCCTTGGTGCCTTCGAACGAGGGGGAGCACACATCAAGATGGAGCATTTATTCCGTCAATTTTACGCGTATTCATCGACGATGACTTTTTGATTCTACAAAAAAGGGGAGAAATAGAAATAAAACTCACTAAATACTTGTTTAAAAATAATTTTACATTTAATGAGTTTAGTTTTTGTAATCATCATAAAGGGGGAGATTGTTGATAGACATAATGCCTAAAGCGTTATTAATATTTTTCGACCTCTCAACGTTTTGATGATCACAAAATGTAAAAACGCTCGATGTAAAATTAAACGTAAACAAGTAATTAGTTGTAAATTTTCATTTCAAAAATTTAATCACTTAAAGGTATGAATAAATAAATGCTTAATGCATTTTATGATCAAAATAATTTTTATTCAACCTCACATCTTTTTATTAAATGTTACATATCATTTTTATAACTTATATAAAAAAAAATTTATTTAAAAGAAATGTCTTATTCAAAATAAATGTTTTGAATTCAAATTTTCCATCTAAAAATGAATATATTTGATCGAGGAAACACCTCCCATGGAAAAGACAAAAAAGGGAGTGTTTGGCTTCGGGCGGCCCCCTTAGTGATAAGGGGACCGACATAGGAGCTAAGAAGGTCGGTCAGTCCAAAACGCTCCCAACTTTGTCTATAAATAGGAGATTTGTTCCAACTAAATTTTAGCACTACTTTGCAAACATTTTCTTTCTGTTCGTAAAATCAGTTTACATTCACCTACATGCCTTTATCATTAAACTTAACATTGTCTCGCAGTGATTTCAAGACTTAAGATCCTCAAGTGAAAGAGAAGAATACTTTCTACCATCAAGCTACGAAGTATTATAGCTTAGCTCGTAACATTGTTACGATTGTATCAAAATCTTGCAAATCATTTATACATCTTTTGTAATTGTATGTAATATTAGATCGTGTGATCATAAAGAGTAATAGTTTGATGGTGGTGATGCATTAGTGAGTATAGATAGATCGAGAGGGATCGTGTTTAGTGTTTAGGTGAAGTGAATGATATGTGAGCAATTCACATATCCGTTTTATACCAAAATGGCCCTAAATGATTAAATAGGTGCAAATTAATGCTTGTAAATTGCTTGTTTTGTCTTTTGTGATGTGTAGGTACGGAGATTGCAATAAATACAAAGCAAACGGTCAAAACCGACAAACACGAACACGGGAACGAAAATAAATACCAGAGCCTGAGTTTCTAGCACAGGTCACAGTCAAACCTTGGTCAAAACCACAAAAGACAAAACCCTCAAAATCCCAAATGAGCCCTTAATGTTAAAACAATTTCACCATAAGTCCCTAAACGTCAAACACTGTTTGTACCCTAAAAAGCCTAGGACAAATGGGCGTTAACTCTTAAAATCTAGAAACCTTCACCCTTTTACCTAACCCAAAACAAATACATCGGCCCAATTTCTTTATAATTACCCGAGCCCAGGTCAACCATTTTTAAACCCTCAGTCAAACTTTCAAACAAAGTTATAAAAAGAAAAAAAAGGCGCGAGGAGTTTTTACTGTTCATGTTCTTCCCCAATTTACCTCACGTCAAAATCAAAAGGGTTAAAACCTATTTCCTTTCAATTATCTATGTGGCATCAAATATACCAAGTACCAAGTTCCACTTCAGCCTAAGAAGACGTCACCAAGAGCTTTGATTGGCCACTTCTGACAAGGGAATGCCACCGGCTCAAAAGAACAACATCAAAAAGGGGAATATTTGCACTGAAATCAATATAAAAATGCACGGAACTGGCCCAATGAAGGGATGCCCACGTTTGGCAATCCCGTAGTTATGTATCTCAGCGCAACCGGCTACAAGAGGGAATCTAATGATTGGTTTTAAATGAAAGGCTATGATTAAGAGGAGCGTATGAGACCTGGAACCTTCCTCTCAAGCTATAAATAAAGAGCCTTTCTCACTCACATGATCATCTAGAGTAGCTTAGTGTAGAATTTAATTTAGCTTTAAAATGTAATTTTCTTTAAAGTCATTTAGCTTATTATGTTATCTAAATCAATGTAATTATCTTTTCAATTAGCTTGCAATCCGTTTGTTTAATCAATAAAATCTTAATTTCATAGTGCTTAATTGTCATTTCAAGTTTTCTGCTTAATAAATCAATATTGTTTGTACAATACGCTATCTAAATGTGTCATGAATAAGCTCTTAATAAGCTGTCATTTCAACTCATAATCTAAGCTACACTCTCAATTAAGCTCTTAAAGCTTAAATGAGCTTATCTTATTCAAATCCATAATCAAAATACCTCAGCTTGTTCTTGGAAGGGATACCAGACATGGATGGGTTTCCAGGACCTCACTAGCTTATCTAAAATAAGCTAGAGCTTGTTGATTAGCGCATAAGAGCATTTGATAAGCCTTATTTAGAGCAAAGGCTATTGTAAGTCTTGATTTTCATTTTCTAGCTTTAAATCTGCAAATTAGTTTATTATAGCTTATTGTCTGCTTATTTCTATTTAGTGTAGCTCATTGATGCTTAATATAGATGTTTTATACTTAATATATTTGTTTGTTAGTTTGAAATCTTAGTTTTCATAATCTGTCATAAATTTGTCAAAAATACCAAAAAAAATTAGCTTAGATTTTTAGCTTATTTGTCCTGCTTATTAGATTGCTTAAATCTACTTATTAGGTTTGTTTTTATCTTGTCACTATCTGGTATTAAGGATTTTTTAGCTTGGATCTAAAATTTATAAGTTGAAAATGAGGTTTAGAAGTTTAAAGGGGTGTTTGGCACAGTACTGCCAAAGGTCATTAAACCTTTTGGACTATTTTTAAACTTGATTTTTAAGTATATAAGTTAGGATGTTAAGAATTTATTAGGTTAGATCAAGTTTATTTCAAGTTTGTTAGTAGTAATTAGAATCTGTTAACATAATTCAAGTTAGTTTGCATTTTAAGCTCTAGTCTTCTCTAGCTTTTAACTTCAGTGAATTTGTTGTTATTTTATTGTTTTATAAATGCTAGAAGCAAATCCTTAAGCCTGCATTTGTTAATTTTATGTTTTGGTGATTTAAGTGCAGACTGCATCAGCAACAAAACAATAAAACAACCATTTTTAAGCTTAATTTTCAGAGGTAAAAGTAGTTTTTAGGTTTTATTTTTTGTGCTCAAGTAGATTTTAGAACAATTTAGTTATATTAGGGCTTATTTTGTAATAAGAATCTTATTTGCTTATCTGTTTTCTAGTTTAAAAGTAGCACTTCGTTTTTTTATTCAATAACCAAAAGTAAAGTAAAATGAATTTTCAGCCTTTTCAACTAGCTTTTTCATTAAGCATTTGATTTTCAAAATACTTTTCAAAAGTAGTTTTAGATAGCTTTTAGGTCATAGTTTAAGCTAGTACAAGTCAAATTTCCATAAGGATCTGTTTGTGTGCTTAAAATTAAGCTCAAAACTAGCATTTAGGCTGTTTGATTCTCAGTTTTCTCTTAAAGTGCTTATTTGGATTTTTCAGCTTATGGCTTATCCATTATGCTCATTTCTAGCTCATTTGTGCTTATTAGGGTAGTTTTAGGTTAGTCATAGCTTATTTGATTATGTTTGAGCTTATTTTAGCTTATTAGTGAATTTGTGTTTTAAGAAAAAGTTTAAAAAGTGTTTTGTTTCTGTCATAGTTTAAGCTCAATTTCTAGCTTATTTAGCGATTGTCAGATAAAGTAGCTTTTGTAAAACTTGCTTAATTTTAGCTATTTTATAACTTTGTTTAAAAAGTTTTTGAAAAATAAAAAGGGGAAACCAAGGAAGTCAGGGGTAAGCAAGGCTCGAACCCCTGACCTCAACCTAGTCTCACCCTTTTATAAACATCAACACACACTCCCTCTACCCCTCGCCCTTGGGACTTTTTCAGTTATAATTTGCAAAATCTATCTTTTATACACATTTTGACTCTTTTGGCTTATAAGCCGTTTTTGGCTTATTTGACGGCTTATTTGATAAGCTGTTTTCACCAGCTTATTTTTATTAGATTCCTCATTGTTCAATGCACTTTTGCTAATTTTTTCAAATTTTTATTAAATAGTTTAGTATTTTTAAACATTTAATTTCATTTAAATCGTTTTTAATTCATAAAAAATTATAAAAAGTCAAAAAAATATAATTCTTTTTTAGAAAATTTTCTTTTAACATTTAAGACTTAGGAAAATTAGATTTGCTTTCGTATGGTTAAAATTGCAAAATTTGATTTTTTAAAGAACGGGATTGAATCCCGTTCCCGTTTTTATTGTTTTTAAGCCCTAGTCACTTCCGTTTTTGGTCTAGTTTTTTTTGTTCTAGCAGTTTAGTCAATTAAGACTTATAAAAACCAAAAAGATCATTTTAGGACTTATTTTGATAATTTAAGGTTTTTAGGTCCCGTTTAGGATTCCCGTTTTTTGTTTTTAGTTAAAATTTGTTTTATCTTAATTGTTTTCAAGTTTTTGCCTTAATTTTCTCGTAGTTTTAGATAACCAATCATAATCTTGTTTTATTCAAGCATCGATTCTCAAAACGCCTCTCGACTTTCAATTGCAATCCTCGTTGGGGATAACGACCCGGGAATCATACTCCCGGTTTACTACAATTGAGATTTTTTGATTCTTATCCCTTATATTATATATTTATAAGTATAATATTATATATTTATATTTATATTTATATTTACAAAGGGTATAATCAGAACCAATCATGAAGTGTTGATAGTGCGGTTAGTATTTTAGTCCTCAAAATACAAGGTGTGTGGTAGATTAGTTCTAGCTAAGATTAGAACTCGACATTTTACTTTGTGTCAGAAATTGGTGTAAGTTACTTGTGTACGGTTTTCTTCGCCTAAAGGGAGTTTGTTGACATAGTAAAGAGAACTCTCGAGTTGGGTACTCGAGGAGTGGAGTAGGGCGAAGAGGTGCTTCGTTACCGAACCACTATAAATCCTTGTGTTGTGGTTTGATCTTTCTAACTCTTATCTCTTGTCTTTCATATTAATTTATCTTGATATTATTCATTTACTTAGTTAAATTGTTCATATTGTGTGTATGTTGATATCACATTAAATCGAATCTAAGTTTTTATAAACAAACAATACATTAAATTAAAAAGCGGTAAACTATTCAACCCCCTCCCCCTTCTTGTTTTTCACACAATCGATTGGCGACTACATCTCAAAACACTTTCAATATAACTTAATATTAAAAACCGATCACATAACCAAAAAGAAGTCTTAAGAAAATAAACAAAAAATAAGCTAATTGTGGTGCTACAATTGTTGACTAATCTTTGAATTATTTTAATCTAAGCGAAATAACGTCTTATGGGTAGTGTCTTTTGAAAAAAAAGCAATCCTATGGGTCAAGATGGCTTTTTTCCTCGCCAAATTCGTGTTGTGAAGCCTATAAATCTAAGTTTTCTCAAGTACCAACATATATATGTTTTCCTTGGTATTCAATCAGTCACTCTACCTCTAGTATAATGGTTATTGTTTATCTTGTTAATGTTACTTGTTTGCATTTTTAAATAACACCCTAAAATGTTTGACTTTGGAAGTCAAACAATAATTTTTACAGTTTTAGTGTCTTGCTTACTCATACACATTAATAATTAATTGTAGACACATACTTACAGCAGAGTCATCAATAGATGCAATTGAAATACTTGTTCTTTCTCATTAGTTATAATCTTTGGGGTTAAGTCTACTATTAAATAGAAACGTACTTTCTAAAATGTAAACATCTAGGTAACACACTTTTTTTATTATCACTATAGTCATCATAACTTTCAAATTTGTAACATTATAGTAAATAAGTTGGGATGATTTGCCAGATGTATATAATGCTTAGTTGGATTTGTTAGTCTTTTTATCACCACATTCATCAAACACCACTCCCAAATTCACACTATCCTCATATCCAAACAACCCAAATCATGCCTTTATTCCTAAACTTCGATAAAAATAGTAACGATAATGTTGAGTAATTATGAACCTCATTACGGAACTTCGATATCAAACACCAGTAACTAAAGAGCAAAAATTAACACAAAAACCATACAAGACCATCAGATACCATGCCAGCAACATTACAAATTTACAATCAAATGTTAGCTAAAATATAATATTCTAACCATGGCTGAATCAAATTTAGTAGTATACTCTTTTACAATCAAAGACACAACCAAGGACCTCATAATCAGAAAAACCCAGGCCACCCTATTGTGTAATAGCCTTTTTTTGGTAAAGCTCGACTAAATTTTAAGCGATGATTTTGTATAATGAGATATGAGACTCGAAACATGTTTTAATCCACCATATGCAACTATGGTAGTCCACGAACAGAACTTCCTTAGTTGATCGATTAGCACAGCAGACCTGCGTTCCGGATTAATCGAACTACCTTGCCAACCCCTCAAGTTGGAGGTATTTGTGATGTCGCTCCCCCAACGAACTGTTGCTCTTTCGTTTGCTTAAAACTAACACCCCATGTGCGATTCAATGAGCTAAGATAGCGCGTAAAACGTTGGTGTAAATAAGGGGATCTTGTATATTTACTTCACTTCTAATTAATTAGGGTTTTGTTTATGTAAATAAGGGGTTTGATTTGATTTTTGCCATGGAAGTAAAAGGGAATCTTGTATAATTTTGGGGATTCATCTGATTCTGCAATTAGAGTGGGTGTAAACATGAAATTTAATGGACATTGAAGAAGATGGGTATTTTAGTCTTTTTATAATTGTTAAAATTATATATTTGATGATGTCGAAAATCAGCCGGTCATCATTCTAATAATAATTGGTTTCAATAAGTTTGATGGTGATACTAGTATTTTACAAAGTAGGTTACCTAGATGTGTAAATTTTAGAAAGTACGTTTCTATTTAATGGACTTAACCATAATCTTTACATCTTATTTCTTAATGCAATCCATCAAGTTCCTAACTGCCATTTTATATTACAGCATCATTGGATAACTTCATCATTATATTCCAACATGGCAACCAAGCAAACTAAGAGAATAATATTGACTCATTTAATATCTACAATTATTTCTTCACATCGTTGATTCCATCATTTCATCATGCCTAACCAAGCAGACCCCCGTGTCGTATGCATTACCGCTAGCCTCCTACAAAATGTCATTTTATTAATCGTTAGCGGCGTTGTTGGTCATTACATGGACATATTTTCCTTGAACTCAATTGTTTAATATTAGTCCAACGTCTATAAAACTATGATAACTTACTTTGAATTCCAATGCTAACTCAAGATGTGCTAAAACTTCTTCTGCTCTTGGTCATTTTTCTCTATCTTCATGCAAGCATCGGTAAGAAATTCTCTTAAATATAGACAATGATTTTTTGCACAATTTGTTCCTTTATAGCCACAAACACCAGCTCATCTTGTTTTCCTTCTTCAAAGTAGTCTTTAACTAAACTCTTTAGTCCTTCTCTAAACCGCTTCTTTGGTATCTTTATTTTAGCAATGAGATTCAATGAATTCACATAATTCATATTGCTAATGTATGTATTGGATATGCAACTTGTTATAGTACATTATTTATGCTAATGACATAAAAACACTATTAACTCAACTTGAAAAATAACAAATAATGGAATTCAAGAGTTGCACAATTAACTATAAGAAGCCCATTGGTTTGTCACATTGTCTAACATATGCAAAATGCATTTATGCAAAGTTGTTCCAATAGACTATTTTTTGATGTAAAAGTACTTTTATTTACACTAAGATAAGTACTTTTTTAAGACGTGCTATAAAACTAATGAAAAGAAACTACTTATTTGATCCCAAAACAACCAAATAATCAGAAGCAAGATAGATATAGTTTCAGATATGTAATCTGATACACCTTTTACAGAATAAAATCATAAAAATTTGGATTGCAAATGTGAGTTTACCTTCATCTTCCTTGCACGTCTTGGGAAGATAACCAACTTAGCCTTGAATGTCTTTAGCCTTTAAACGTTAGCTTGAAGACCTTCCAATTCTTTCCTGTAAAATTTATATATAAAAGAACATATCAAAAATCAATCAAAAGCAAAAGAAAGAGTGAAATCATGCATGAAGGCACACCTTGTAACCGATCAACATCAATAGTATTCATTTCTGAAGAAAAAAAATAAAAAAATGATTAGGCACATATTCAGATGTCACATTGCTTGCATATTCACTCACATTTGCTTTCAATGTCTTTTCCATATTTAAGCAATGATTTAATCATGTAGAATTATACACACATAAGTATCATCAATTAAAGCATAAAGGTAAACCTTCTTTTCAACAGATGACGTCACAGCCAGAATACCACCAGTAGAAGACGGAACTGAAGCCGGTAACACTTGATGCTTCTTAATTAAATTCTCTTCTGGTTTATTCTTACGGATCTCAACCATATTGTCTTCTCTACAGCGCCGACTTTCTTTTGCATCGACGGCGACTTTGCAACGGTTACTGTTGGAGCATGCTCATGTCATAATAAATAATTATACGGCTAGACACATGTGAGCCTATGGGGTCACACACATGTACACTGAGGTACCACTTTATATATCGCGTTTATTGAATTTACGGTATATAAATAACCTACGTAACGCGGGATCAATATCGGGCCTCTAATAACTAAGTAGTGTACTTAGTTTATTGGACTTGGAAAACAAATGGGAAGCCCAACCAAACCCATATAGGGTCCGGCCTAGAAAGGAGAAAAAGGAGGGGATAGGATCAAATTTTACATGATAAATATTTGATATCTCCTCATAATTTTGATAACAAAATTACCAAAATCTCTCCCCTCTTGTCTCTCTTGAAAACCATGACACAAACAAAACACCTATCTAGGGTTTCTGTTTTTATTGATCTATCACTTTAAATCTTGTTTATTCATAGTGTATTCCAAGGTTATGGGTTTAGGACTAGTATCCAAGAGGTATACGGTGAAGTGTAGTGTGGATTATTCATAGAGGTGATCTCCTTTGATCACTTGGTTTCTTGGGGTTTCGCATATTGGTTAAGGTCACTACTTGATTTAACCGATCACGCTACAAAAGTATTACTATTGTGTTTTTCCTTTTGATTGATCATATGACTCTATGGATCAGTTGATAGGTGTATGATCCGCTGAGTTTGTTATTATTAATATAATATTTATTTATCTCAGCACCTATAGTGGTATCACGAGCCATCATATGATGTCATATGATCATCGTGTATGCGTAAAAATGGCTAAAAACGCGTGTTTTTGATGGATTCAAAGAGATAATTTTAAAATAGCCCACAAGGATTATTTTTTGAAATTAATTCGACCCTTAAGGGGTCTTATGATCTGCGATTTTTGATCCCATAGCCATTTGTTATGCATACTTTAATTGATTTTGTTATCGGGTACGTGTAAAAGGGCCTAAATCGCGTGTTTTGGAACGGTTTATGGATCGGTTTTAAATCAGCCCTTTGGGCATTATTTTCTGAATTTATATGGTTTTTATAAGCTCTTTAATACATTAATAAGTGATCCTTAAGCCATTGATTACACGTACCAATCGGGGTTTTAATTCTAGTTAATTAATTTCTTTGATTCGTTGGCTAAATATTTACTTCTTGTTATTTATTTTGTATGCATGGCAAATACATGCAAATTGGCCATGGACTTAGACAACACCTTGTTTATACATGATATTATGGTATTATTAAGTTTCGTATGCAAAGCCGATGAAAACATTGACCAATTGTGACTTGATTCGCTTATAATTGCATTTAATTTCAGTTTTGGGTTTGCCATTGTTTCGGCTTCATTTGTATGATTTTCATTGTATCCATTGTTTGAGCATTTTACAGTAGTTAGATGATAGGATAAATGTATTCAATCATAAAATTATTGTAACCGATGTTTGGATTCAAATGGTGAAAGAGTTAAAGGCATAAAGTCAAATTCAGAGCTGCTAGAGTGACTTCCAATAAAAATGGATTTTCCGTAGTTCTGTACGGAGTTAGAAGCTCATTTTAGGGGTGCAGGTACACAACTCATAGGGCTACAACTTCTTCAATTGGAGCTAAGATTGGGGAAGACTCCTTCTAGGAGTTTCAGGCCCGTGAATCAGCTGAATTTTTCTTCCAGATTTGGGCATCATGTTCATTTAGGGTTTCACTTGCTCATGATAGGTCTTGGAGCAAGTGGGAGCTCTCTTTGTGGTTGTGTGGTTAACCCTTAGTTGACTTTTTGGTTCTCATGATGGCTCACGAGATCAAGCATAGGTTTTTTCATCGGTTGAGGCTTTGCATACTTATGGTTGTGTGTTTGTTTGCTTTTTATATATGTTTGAAATATATATATATATATATATAACTTGCAAATGTTTTTATAAAACTAAAAATAAAACGCAAACCAATTTTAAAAACTAAACCTTTGATTTAGTTTAAAGTTTAAATATGATTTGAAACTAAATCTTTGTTTTTAATAAATAACACTTAATTTGTTGTGCTTGTTATTTCAATATATGTATTGTTCAACTAATACTTATTCCACTTAGGGTATATATTAGTCTTTAATCGGACAACTTGATACACATAAAATTAAAATAATGATTAGACTTAAGTTAAAAAATGGTTTTTTAACTTGTGCTACAAAGGATGAATGCATGCTTCCTCGTACACACTTTTAATCGCGTATTTATCAAAACTAATACCCATAACAAATTTAAGTCATGTAGTCCAATTGATTAAGTTCACCTACAATTACCTTTTACTGTGTGTGAGACGTAGGTGAATTGTAACCTAGGGTGATTATTCCCTATGCGTGAGACCTAGAAATATTTTCACATGTCCTTAAATTGGATGACTTAATCGAGTTAAGCAGGTGAGACCTTAAGCCGAGGCAAGGATGGGACTAAACAAGCCAGCTTGACATTAGTAGCTCGTTCACTAGTGCCATGAGTCCCATACGGTCTAATAATTGCACAAGTCTTGCAATTGATGAACGTCACCTACCTATTGAATCTACCATTGCTAGCAGATCAACTGATGTGATGGTGGAACCTCAGTGAGGAACTTAGCCTTTCGTAAAATTAATTGTTTTAATATTGAAATTTGGGTAGTTAATTTTAAAATGATAATTATCAAAAATACTAAAATAAACTTTGTAATTTCTATTAATAAAATTTATGCAACACAAATCGTAACCAAAAGTTTGTTTCCTTTCTTTGTTAAAAGAAGACAAACTAAGTATTCTTTCCTTGTAAGAAAAGACTTATTCCTATCCTTTCTACTTGTATGAGAAAGCCATAATAGGAATACCAAAATTTTCCAATTCTAATCAAAACTCAATGCACACTTACTCAAGAAATCGTATTGTATTGTCAAACGGTTAAGTACGGTTGCACATCTTATTTGGATAACTAGAAAACATGTTTTCTATAGCTACAAAAATGATACATCTTGAAGTGTCAAGACATTATATGAGTTTTAATGATTAGTAATGGAAATTTCAATAAATCGTGAAAGAGAAAAGGAAATTACTAGCATGTTTTCTAGTAGTTTTCCTTAACTCAATAAATTCCCTAAGATACTACACACCCTTGAGGCAATGTAGAAGAGGAATTGCATGCAAAACTTTCAAGTTAAAGATTGGCATTGATGGATAGCCCATCATCGATATAGTAGAACTTGATGCACTTCCTTAAATATCTAAGTACATGTTTACTAGTCCGTGAGGCTCATATTAGTGATAATGTGCAGATATTCAAAGAGTATAAAAGTAAATAAATTGCTACTTGCACTTCATTGGTATAGACACGCATTTAATGTTGTCTCATCTAGTGGAAGCAATGCATTTTACTATTGATATAAACACACATGTAATGTTGTCTAAATTCAGTGGGAGATATGGGCTTATCACCTTGTAAGTGACCCATTTTATTTCTAGTTGGTCTTGAAATAATACATTACTTTTCACATATGAAGGATTATAGTTTTATAAGAATCATTGCATATTATTCTATTAGATAACTTGTCGCTTTTCTAATGTCGCTGCCTGAAAGGTTATCTATACAATATTTTTGCATGATTGCTTATTAAAAAATAAAGTTCTATATATACTTGTAATGAAAACTTGATTTGAGTTTGACTTAAATCATATCATATCTGTGACATTGTTATATTATTCATACAAACAAACAAAAGCGTGGTGGGCTCATAACCAACTAGTCTTAGGATCATAACCTGACTCATGATATGCTCATTTGTTTGTATAAATGCTTGATGTTTTGCCATGCACAAGTGGGAAAAATCTTAATTATGTGCAAGGTACAATACATAAAAAATATGACCATGGGTAGAGGGATATGGAGAGTAGGGGGCTGGGCCCTCAACAAGCTAGCCCAAAAAAATTAGTGCAATTTTTTTTAATTAAGCTTATTCTTATGTTGCCCTCAACCCAAAATTGAAATTGCCCTCAACAAAAGTTAGCCCAACATGTAATCTTTTTATTTGTAAAATTATATCACGTATACAACCAAACGTCAAGAGAAAGAAACCTGGGAATTAGGAAATCATAGACCGACTGACCGAGTCAATCAGTTTCATAATTTCAGTCATTCATATTGGTAAGGGTAAACCCTAACTTTATTTTTACTTTAATAAACTAATTTGTTTAAACAAATTTATAATTGTGTTATTGATTAATACTTAGGGTTTTAATTTTAGCCTTTAGCCCTTTAGGTTGTTAAACATAATTCTGTATTTAGTAGTAAACTGGTAATGAATTATGATATTGATTCTTGACTTCTTAAGTGTGTTGTGTTTTTTTGAATGATGTCCTGATTCTTGATTCTTGAATGTGTTGTTGACTATTGTGTAGTGTTAGATATGATTATACATTTAGACATTATGTACATTTCTCTAGAAACATGGAAAATTAATTTAAAAGAAAAGCACCATCTTCATCAACATCGGATCATGTTTCGTCACAAGCTACGAAAGAAAAGCCTAAGCAGCCTATTGATGTGATTGACTTGAATAATCTTCCTTGGGATCCTATTGATAGACTAAGAATTTTACAATATAATGTTAATCAAAGAGATGATATAAGGCGAAAAGATTGGAATCGAGGACCTTGTCAACCAAGTGGTCATGACTTCAAAAGAACAGTTATAGGCAATAAAACAAGGTGTTTTGTCCCAAGTTGGTTCAAGCTATATGGTAACTAGTTAGAATATAGTGTAAAGGCAGAAAAAGCGTTTTGCTTATGTTTTTACTTATTTAGAGATGATTTTGGTCGTCAAGGTGGTAACGAAGCATTTGTAACAGAAGGGTTCAATGGTTGGAATAAAACAAAAAGGTTTATTAGTCATGTGGGTAATTTTAAAAGCTTCCACAATCGAGCACTAAAAAAATGTGAAGATCTAATGAGACCTAAGCAATCAATTTCCTTTGCATTTAGTAGGCTAACGGAACATGAAAGGAATGATTATTGTATTCGGTTACTAGTTTCAGTTATAGCTACTTAATATTGCTTGAATGGTGAATTACCATTATGTGGCCACGACGAGAAGGTGACTTCTCTTTATATGAGAAATTTTTTGGAATTGAGAAAGTTAATCGGAAAATTAGATAAGAACATTGGTGAGGTTTTGAAAAGGACTCTAAAGAATTGTCAATTGAACTCTCCACATATTCAAAAAGAGCTTGTTGATTGCTTCAAAGCTGAGGTACTTCTAATTATTTTTAAAGAAATTGGCGATGACGTGGATGTAACTAAAAAAGAACAAATGGCTATTGTTTTGCGATATGTTAATAAAAGTGGATTAGTCAAAGAAAGTTTAGTTGGCGTTGTTTATGTGAAGGAGACATCTTCTTTATATCTTAAAGCTTCCATTGATTCTTTTTTTGCTAATCATAATTTGAGTTTGAAACAACTTTGAGGTCAAGGTTATGATAGAGCTAGCAATATGCGTGGTGAATTCAATGGTTTGAAAGCTAAAATATTGGAAGAAAATAACTCGGCGTATTATGTACATTGTTTTGCTTACCAACTTCAGTTAGTAGTTGTGGAAGTTGTAAGAAAACACTTGGGTGTTGTTGATTTCTTTG
>BQNB010061439.1:0-36495 GCA_026074375.1 Tanacetum coccineum | reverse complement strand
AAACAATCACGTACACCCCCTTTTTTTTATGAATTCGATCAAACAAAAAATAAAATAAAACAAACAATCACTTTTGGCTCTTGATACCAATTGTAGGATCCCTAGATCATTCCATAGAGTAATCACAAGATCAATAGCACAAAAGATTAAACATTAAAGAACTTTTTGATTGAAAGAAATAAGAGTGGCTACAAACCCTAAAGATGAAAAATATTATTGAGTAGCTAAACTAAAAATGAAAGAATAAATGGCTTTATATAGCCTTACAATGAGGCCTTTGGCCTTTGATGGGCTTTTTCATTAATGGCCCGTTTACATAAAAATACACGCTTAAACGAGCTAGACTTTTGTCTTGTATCTTCGAGTGACCGAAACTTCTTTGTTCGGGTCCATTTATGTGATCCTAACAGAGGTTCAGTGAGTGGCAGGTGGTTAACAGCGATCATTCTTAAACTTACTATACCGTATTATAGCTTCAAGGTCACATGAACTTTATTTTTTACTACATCCTATTTTTCGGTATGTGTTGTAACTCGATTTATTCGTTTTGCCTATAATGTTTCAAGGATGTAGTTCCCAAACATACTATTAGATTTAGATGTGATGTGGAGTTGGTTGATGCAGATGATCCACTTATTGTTTTGATATAGATATAGATGAGTTAGGTTAAATGAGTGTGTTTGCTGATGTTTGCATGCGCTTGCTGATACATGCTTTGCTGATGCTTTTTAATACTGATTGTCTTAATAATGTCGTTGTGACAATGGCAGGTTCTAACTCCCCTTTCTATGGATATGCTTCGCCGCATATTTAACGGTTTTGGCGATCGATTGATTCGGCAACGGCTTATCAAGGTACTTGATTCTAAAGTTTCATATTTAGGTCTTTATTTACGTTATTAAAATGATATAAACGGTATAAAATGATGTAATGTTTTGACTTTGGTAGTAATGAGCATGCTTTGGAATCCGATAAACCACACGGTTAAAAATGGAGTAAAAAAGGTTGAAGAAAAAACTGAATCACAAGGTGGTTGGGGTGATTCATGACGAGAGGAAAAAAAGACAATAAACCTCAAGATGGGGCTGAAGGGTCGAGTGAACAGACTACTGATAAAGGGAGTAATTGGGTATGGAACAGGAAGGAGGAACAAAAACAAGACCAAGGCGGGTGGAAGAAGAAAGAGGGATGGGTCCCTAGCGGCTGCTTTACGGTATGGTTGTTTTACACTTTTTTTTGGTTGGGCAGGTTTGATACATGTCAAAATAAGTATGCATAACTTTATACCCAACTGTTTTTATTTGTGGCGTTAACTGATTTGAGTGCCAGAAAATGCATTTTCGGATGTTAATAGTAGCAATGAATATAAGTATGAGCACATAAGTCAACACCTTGGTACAGTGGCCAAGCAAGCATCAATTTTAAATTTAAACATTTGTATTTCTAAATTTATTTTGAGGTAGAAAACTACATCAGGTTCACATAAGTCGACACCTTGGTACAGTGGCCATCACGCTATTAATGATGGATTAGAGATAACTATAGTATGTTCTATTAACTTGAAAGTAATGAGGCGTCATCTGTGACATCTACTCATCCTTGGCTAAACTGTGAACGAAATTAAGAATCACATGCATAAGTCAACACCTTGGTACAATGGCCATCACTCTAATGTGAATCGATATAATCCGTATTTGGTTTAAGGAAACAAAGAATAATAATTACTGTCACATTTTTGTAAAACTTACATTTGCTGGTATCGACTTCATTTACCTAGCTGTCTACCGGATTCCGATCGTTATCGGCCAGTAATGTTGAATAAAGACAAAGTAATGATGATATCATTCTTTGTCTGCTCAATTTAGGATTAAAAGAAACGGAAATAGGGGGATGATGTTTTTTGTATTTTTGATTGAATGCATCAGATCATGACATTTGCCCCTTTTTTGTTACTGAAAGCATGCTTATGTGTAAAAAATATTCAATCTTACTACTTCAACTTTTGGTACCGTAGTTTCTTCAAAGACCATTTGAAGATTGTATGATTAAAACTTGCAGGTATGGCGAATTACCATTCATTACCTTTAAAAACTAACAGCAACATTTTTTTCTACGCAAAGTACAGTTGATATTTTGATGTCTGTTTTATGGTGATTATGCTATATATAGTTAGAAACAAAAGTAGCTACGCAAACACATAAAAAGGGTGTTTGGTTGGTAACTAGAAATGATTATGGGTGTAGGTTTACTTTTCACCCAAGTTTTTAATGAGATAGTTCTCTACTTCCTTCACATTTTGTGTTCACTAACACTGTGGTATTCTTAAACCTGCTAGGCCAGCGACGAAATTCCATGAGGTTGAAAGGGGAAAGTGAGGAAAGGCCAAGGGCTAGGCTTGAAAGCCAACAACGCACAGGAGAGCGTCTTAGACTGTCCCGAAAGTTACAATGATCGGTATATTTTACATCACAGGTTGGGCGTGTAAATGGTCAACAGAAGATCTTTCTTCCAGTACCTAATCAGTAAGTTTTACAGTAGCCAATGTTATAAATTGCTTTTGCGTTTTGATATATTTTCAGGGTGTTTGGGTTTAAAATCTAAAATAATTAGACGAAAATTTGCGAGTGGACTAAGTTGTGTATCTCTTTGATTGCAAATGGGTTATTTCTTAAATTTAAAACTAAGTTGACTTGGTTAAAATTTCAAGAAATGTCAGGTCGGCTGAAAATATTGCAGGTAATTGTAGGCTATCTCACTGGAAAGAGTTTTAGTATCTATATTTTGGACTTTGCAGTTTTTAAATCTAAGAAGTTTGATTTTTTTCTATTCAGATGCTGAAGATTTTGGACCCACCACTGAAAAAGATGGTAATATTAACTTGGTTAAGGAAGTTGTGGATCCTAACAGACGGACTGATTAAATTATCTTAAAACCAACTTGACTGGCGGTGAGTTAGCGATTTGCATATGGATACATAATTTGTTAGAACATTATTCTAAAACACCTTTTTTGTTTGTTTCAGGGCAAGACTATAGCTGTAATGTGGAGCAAAGAGTTCCTGAAATGATTACAGGAATGGAATCCTACCAGAGAAAAGCGGTGCAATATTGGGATCATATTAGGTGCGTTTAAGGACTTAATCTGTCTAGAAACAACTAAAAAAGAAAAACACAGACTCATCTTAGCTCCATGCTAAAAAAATAATGTGGGTTGCCTGAACATGGAAACCTCATTCGTTTAGTTGAGTTGCGCGAATATTGTGGTAGAACTGAGTGTCTCTGGAAGAAAAAAGTAACCCACTTTTTTCAATTTCCAGGAAATTGCAAGCTACACTTTGACGTCAGTAGATCTTTGTAAGCTAGGTTCTTAGGAATTATGAACGTATGTTTGTACATTGGTCTTTGAACCATTGGGATAACCATCGACATTTAGGTCGATCACTACACCACCTATATCATACATATGACATTACACAATTCGACTACGGAAAAAACATAATTAGGTGTGTTTGGGTTAGACTATATTCATGAAAATGGTATACACTTTTGCCTAATTTGTACATTTACCAATATATATATGTATATAAGCATTTTTGCTATAAAATGGGATGTTTGGTTGCTGATCTTTTGTCGTCAAATAGGATGTTCGGTTGCTCTCAAAATGGACTGTTTGTCTGTGGATTTTTTCTTCCAAAATGGGTTTTTAGGTTGTCGTGTTTTAGTTATAAAAAATAGGATGTTTGGTTGGTGTCATCTGAAAATAAAAAGATTTATAAAGCTTTATGCATTTAAAGGAATATGTTTTACGCGTATAGCCTTTAGACGTGCTCCATTTTTAGCTAATGTCAATATTTGACCCGTTATCAAACAAATACAGCAATGCGTACCATTACTAGATCAGAATTTCCATCTATTTTTGTTTAGAATCATGCATAAATTATTAAGCGACTAACTGTCCTTTGGTTATTTGTTTTGCCCAGGGCTTCAGCTTTATGAGGTCTATCTAGAGACAACGGGACATAATCGCCTCAATTCATCAACCAAACAATAAAGTTTTTGAGCTGTTACATATGTCTTCTTGGCGAACTTGCCAATCATTTATCCAGGCTAAAGGTGAGATTTTTCAAGGGTGGCAATTTTAACTCACTTTCTTATAAATAGGTTGAATCGGGTTCTCGATTTAGGTTATTCAGGCTGTAAAATATTTCATTCTTACATTTTGTATGGCCATTTCTTATGACTTTTTAAATCTGAGGGTGCAAGAAATGAACAATGGACACCAAAATTGTGCGCGCCACATCGGAGCTCAAATCTAATGCAAATTAAAGCAGATAAAAAAAGTCTCATAATTTGCAGAACTCAATGCCAAACGCACCCTTAACTACACAACCTTCCTGAATAAGTGTAATCTCAGCAAAGTCAAGACATGAGACCACATATTGCACCACTCCCGAACCCAACATTACAACCGCTGCATAAAGTGAGACAAATGCCTTTGATATGTACTCGCTTTAATTGATAGATCGCTAACTGAAGTTGTAACTCTTATGGTTTATAAACTGTAAAGAAAAAACAAGCTGCTTGTAATTTGGTTAAGTATTTGAACGCGTATAGCCTTTAGACGTGCTCCATTTTTAGCTAATGTCAATATTTGACCCGTTATCAAACAAATACAGCAATGCGCACCATTACCAGATCAGAATTTCCATCTATTTTTGTTTAGAATCATGCATAAATTATTAAGCGACTAACTGTCCTTTGGTTATTTGTTTTGCCCAGGGCTTCAGCTTTATGAGGTCTATCTAGAGACAACGGGACGTAATCGCCTCAATTCATCAACCAAACAATGAAGTTTTTGAGCTGTTACATATGTCTTCTTGGTGGACTTGCCAATCATTTATCCAGGCTAAAGGTGAGATTTTTCAAGGGTGGCAATTTTAACTCACTTTCTTATAAATGGGTTGAATCGGGTTCTCGATTTGGGTTATTCAGGCTGTAAAATATTTCATTCTTACATTTTGTGTGGCCATTTCTTATGACTTTTTAAATCTGGGCGTGCAGCAAGTACACATGTATCTCCGAGGTAGTGGAAAGCTGTTGAGATGAAGCATAACGCTGCAATATCGACTATGATGGCTGCATTTCGACAAGCAATGAACAATGGACACCGAAATTGTGCGAGCCACATCGGAGCTCAAATCTAATGCAAATTAAAGCGGATAAAAAAAGTCTTATCATTTGCGGAACTCAATGCCAAACGCCCCCTTAACTACACAACCTTCCTGAATAAGTGTAATCTCAGCAAAGTCAAGACATGAGACCACATATTGCACCACTCTCGAACCCAACATTACAACCGCTGTATGAAGTGAGGCAAATGCCTTTGATATGTACTCGCTTTAATTGATAGATCGCTAACTGAAGTTGTAACTCTCTTGGTTTATAAACTGTGAAGAAAAAACAAGCTGCTTGCAATTTGGTTAAGTATTTGAAGTTTATAAGATTAAGTTCTGAGAATTTAAACTTTTTATATTTTCATAAACATCAATCATGCTTACTTTAGTAGAAAATTCTTCTCTTGCTTACCTTATTAGAAAATTGTTTTCATATTTCCTCGCCCACTATGGTTTATGTTCTTATAAATGTTTATGACATAACAGTTACATATAACATATCCAAAGAAACAATATTATTGCAATAACATTAGACTATCTAAATGCAATATTACATGCTGCCCAATGTCAAACCACATAAATGCATTCCAAGCTTTGTATAGTATACAACATATGAGGGAGTATATACAAAGCGCTACACGAAATTCGCAGCAGCAAAGCTCAAGGTTTTATATACAAAAAAGGATGTTCGAGGTCTTTATATAACAAAACAAACATATAACGCGTTAAACCAAAACTTCCCGCAGCGAAGCGCATGCTTCATTGCTTGTTTATAACAAGTCAAAAAGTAAAGATAGACAATTCATTTAGGATGAAAAAAATGAATACTTAACTATTATTATATAATGATTTCCTCACATCTTAGATTTAAGTTCATTTGGATATCAACGTTAATGTGGATACCAAAGACTAATCCTCACCCTTCATCCCCATCTTGATCTAACGAATAAGATTAAACCCAAAAACCATTTTCATCCATTTTTTTAAATATTAATATCTCTCAAACCGTTAATTGTTAAGCCAAAAAAATACCATCACGACGAGCATTAAATTATCTTTCTATCGATACCCACTTTGATACACTTTCGACGAAATTTTTTTTCACCTTTTTACGTTGTTTTTTTTCTTCGTTTTTTCGTATTTGAAACTTGCATGAGAAATCATATATTATATTAGTGTTAAATCATATATGATATTTAAAATCATATATGATATTACTGATAAATTACATATTATAAAAACATATATGATATTAATGTTAAATCATATATGATATTTAAGTTTAATACAATCACATGTAATCCGATGTTAGTGTTATATCATATATGATTTTATACGATTATTCAAATTAGTGTTTAATCATATATGATATTTTCATGTAAGTTTCAACAACGAAAAAAAAACGTAAAAAAACGAAAAAAACGTAAAAAAGCGGAAAAAAAATTGTCGAAAGTATATCAAAGTGGATATCTATTAAAAGATAATTAAATGCTCGTCGTGATGGTATATTTTTTTCGCTTAATGATTAACGGTTTAAGTTATATTTAAATTTTAAAAAATAAGTGAAATAATAGAAATCGTTTTAATCTCAACCATTGATTTCTTTTTGAATGGATGATGAGGATGAGTCCCTTGGTATTCAATCTTTTTTTGGTATACAATATAACTCTTCTCCACATCTTAAAAAACTACAAATATTAGAAGTTTATAACCATGAAAATCTTCTTAACCTAATCCAACAAGCTATATATATTATTACTACACTAGCCAGGTACCCGCGCAATGCGGCGGCAAGTACCCGTGTGATTATTTTTTTCGGCAATAGCAATGTCTTTTTGATAAATTGCATTTATAGAAGGAAAAAAAATGTTCAACAAAGATTATTATTGAAAATTAGCTTGTTTTTTCTTATGAATTTGTAACATTATAAAAAACTTTTATAGCAGGGTACCCGCGCATTACGGCGGCGGACACCTTATACTCAAAATTTTTGTTAAGCGATTATATGTTTCTCACGATGCTAACTTTACGCATATAGATAGCTTTAGGAAACAACTTTACCGCACACTATTTCATAAAAAAATGGCAGACAACCCATGCATCACAGAGCAACTACGATACGAAAACGATGGTCATAATTATTGCTAGTTGTTTTGGACGTGTAATATTATATACAGTAACATTTAAACATAAATAGTAGCGGTTTTAGCGCTATCTGATGGTGTCTATATTGCTAAGTTGTGGTCGTAAATAGTGGTCCATTGCATGGTCGAAAAATGCGATGTCAGAAAGTCTAACTACATAAAAGATTGGTTTCTATGACCTGCTTAATGTCATGTAAATTTTATTTTGTGGTGTTTTAAAGAAAAATAGATAAGATGATTTATGCATTATCATTTTGTATCATGTGTTAAATTAAGTTTATTTTTGAGTGAGGAGTATTTTAAAAATATCATTAAATAATTGTAAATTTCATTTAATTATGTTTTAAAAAGGGAAAAAATGATAAGATGATTTATGCATTATTGTTTTGTATCATGTGATATATTAATTGTACTTTTTTAGTAAGAAAGTTGACGATCAATCTATACTACTTTATAAAGCATTTAGCCCATTTATTTTAAGATGTCTTAAAAATTAAGTAAAAAAGATTACTTTATTGGGAAAATGTAAAACCATTAGAAAATGTTCATCATACACATTTAAAAGCCTTTAAAATCCTTCAATAGCCAAAACTTGTAACAACCCAAAACTTGTAACAACCAATTAAATGGTAAAGTTGTAACAACCCATATACGTTTTTTAATACAGTCAACTTGTAACTGCTAACAATGATATTGTCATCAATTCAGACAAATTGTAACTGCTGCATTCATGTGGTTCATTTGTAACGGTCCATTAAACATCATTTAAGTGTAAACCACAAACTCAAATACAAGTATAAAAACCTAACACACTAACAAAATTCATTACACCATTTTCATCTCTCTATTTTATCTCTCTTAAAAACACAAACACCTTTCTCTTTCTTTTTTCAAACCACAACATTCCGTTGTCTCACATATCAGATTTTGCCGCCACTTCCGTTTAGTTCTGCCGTCACCTTTGCCAACATCATGTGCCATCAGCCGCTAATGCCGCCATTGTCTTCGCCGTCTGCCAAGCTAATGATTATGGCTTTGGAGGAATACGGGTACCAAAGCAGAAGAGGAATACAGGTACCAAAGAAATGGATGTCTTCTTATTCCGGTGACGTCATTTTAAAAAAAAGGTGATGAAGGTTTTGGAGATGAATGAAGAGGGTTTAAGATGTTTGATTTGGATATTTTGTTAAAATGTTTGATGACATCATGGTTAATTGTTGCAAGGATGATTTCAAAAAATGTTGACGGCTTACATCGTTGAAGTCAAATGCTAAGCTTTGATGGATTTGGATTTTTTAGGGATAGAGTCTTATGAATTAATGATTGATCTGCAAAGCATCTGTGATCCTGAATCTATTAACTTTTGATGAAGTGGCTAAGATTTTTAGTTAGTTTTTTTCATCATGTTATGTTAGTGATTTGGTGATTGTAGTTTTGAATTGATGATCGATGATGATGATGATAACCCGTTTGGGGTTTTATTTTGTCAATTCACTTAACTACTACTTACGTTCTACAATTTTTTTCTTTTTATTATGTAGTGATTGTTCACTGTTAAAAATAATTATTGAATTTGTCCAAGTTTATCATTTCCAAATCTTAAAAAAGAATAAGCAATATCATTAAAAATGTGTAACCGCTTAAACTATCATTGTAACAGCCTCCAATAATTATTAAAAATGTGTAACCGTTTAAACCATCATTGTAACGGCCTCCAATAATTATTAAAAACGTGTAACTGCTTAAAATCATTACTATCAATAATGATTATTAAAAATGTGTAACCACATCCATAATATAAATCCACACAAACCATTTCATATCTTCCACACACAAATGTTTTATGTTACAGCAAAAATAGTCTCTTAATATACCCTCACTTTCACTCCTCAACTCTTACTGGTACTTACTGCAGAGATTCTTTATTTTTTCGTTAGAAAAACGTTTAGCCGGATAACATTTGCTGGCTGCAAAATATAGTCACATGGCACCCCCCGCCGCATTGCGCGGGTACCCGACTAGTTTTTTAATATCTACGTTGTTGATATGATATGTTTATATAGTGGCTAGATTGATGAGGGGTTGAATATATAGTTGTTACTAATTACTAATAAGCATTGTGTAAGGAAATTTTTTAGGCCGTAAAGAGGTTAATGAGAAATGTATGGTCTTTTGTTTAAGTAATAGTTATATAAAAAATTAAATTTTTTGTGAGGCCCAAATTTTTTATTGAGGCTTTATTAAAGCATTGAATTTCAGACTTTTTTGTTGCTAGTTTTTGAAAGAGGGTCGTGGTGTGTTTTTTAGGTTGTAGAGAGGAAAGAAAACCTGATTTTATATTGAGTTTTGCGTTGGATTTGTATTAATAATATACAACGGTTATGTTGGTATTTAGTCGACCAACAACCCTGGTTACTAGCATGGATAACTTCAATCACGAAGAAGAACACATACCACAACAGATATAGCAATTGACAGAAAAGAAAAAGAGCAAAATGTCATAGATTAGTCCTGCATCCAGAAGCTTTAAAATCTTGGTTTTTACCACATCTTGGACTTTAGGATTTAATCTACGTTGAGGTTGTACGGTGGGTTTGGAATTTTCTTCCATCAAAATTTTATGAGTAAAGAAAAAGGGACTGATTCCTTTAATATCAGAGATTTTCCATGCCAGAGCTTTTTTATGTTTGGTAAGGACTTCCAATAGTAACTTTTGTTCTTGGTCAGATAATAACGAAGAGATGATGACAAGTAATTCGCAGTTGTTATCCAGAAAAGGATAATCTAAGTGGGAGGGGTGTTCTTTGAGTTTTAGGATAGGTATTCCTTCATCGATAGAATTTGTAGTGAAGAGATCAGGGTTATTACAATCTTCAGGCAGATGGTCAAGAATGGGTTCAATCGAATTATCGTGGTTTTGAGGAAGAATTTATTTAATACTATCGACGATGGAAAGGTCAATTATGTCCACAGAATGACAGGTGTCCTCATCAGATGGAGGAAATCTCATAGATTTTTCTAAATTAAAGGTGATGATTTCATCTCCTACTTCGAAGGATATCTTTTTATTAAAAACATCAATCACGGCATGTTCTGTGGCCAAAAATATTCTTCCTAGAATAATGGGAATTATATGGTCTTTTTCCATATCAAGTATTACAAAGTTGACTGAGAAAATAAATTTGTCGATCTTTTTGGATTGTATTTAGTGTGGTGGGTGGGCCTAGATAATATTTTAAGGGGGGGGTTATTTTTTAGAGGGGTGGGGTTGGTGGGGAGAAGGTAGGGGATGGTCGCCATACATATTCCGCAATCCCTTTTGGAAACTGAGTGGTTTTTTTTCAAGCTCGATACACATCCGTGTGGGTTTAAGATCACCTAGGTTTAGTCGTAGAAACATCGAGTATGGCATCAAACTTAATGCAGGCCCCCGAATCAATCAAGGCCCCGTAAATTCCACTTATTACAACCTGGTATAAGTGAAACCCTCCCTCCTGGGACCTTTTCTTTAAGAGGGACTTTGTTTAGAACGAATGCGGAGCATTTTTCATTTAATATAATTTTAGATGCTTTGCTTCCCTTTCCCTTTCTTGAAAGAAGATCCTTCATAAAATTGACGTATTTTGGCATTTGTTCGAGGGATTTTGTAAAAGGGATGTTGATGTGAAGTTGTTGGAGGTTCTCTAGGAATTTTACAAACTGTTCTTTTTCCTTCTCCTTTTTAGTCGTTTAGGAAAAGGGATAGGTGGATCAATCATTTTAGTGCTATTATATGTTTGTTCAGGAGTTATTTTCTCAGTGGTAGGGATATGTTTGGTGGTGATATTTTATAGGCTGTTGCTATTCTCAAAGGGGTTTTTAGGAGGTTGGTAGTTTAGCCCACTGCGAGTGGTAATAACATGAGCCAATCCTCTCGGATTTGTTTTGGTAAAGCTTGGAAGAGTACCAACCCCCCTCCCGTGTATTGATTCAACAATTCGGCTGAGGTTTTTTTCAATAGTTTTAATAGCAGAAGCTTGATTCTTGAACGTCCTGTTGTAATTCCTTTTAATTCTCCAAACAAAACTCACACTCTTCTTTTGCCTCTAGTGAGCTTCTTTAATGAAGGAACATACGGTTTCTTCCAGAAAAGTATCCCTTTCATCATTTGGAGTTTTATACTGGTGTCGCACCATTCGTACTTCCTCGTTAAGAACACTAATGTTGTGTTTGAAATCATTGATATGTTTGAGTACTTTGTCAAAATCATTTTCCTTGTCTTCCTCTTCTTTATACCAGGAGAGAGAGTGTTTTGACAATTCGTCGGTGGCCTTAATTCCAGCGGCTGGTGTCATTCTTGGGATAGGTCCCATGAAATTTGCCTTCTTTCTAGTTCTGAGGTCTAGTCCTTGGTAGAAAATTTGTAGTTGTTCGTGTCCCCCCCCCCCCCCCCCCCCCCCCATAATGATTTATGCTCTTGGTGGACATTTATAAAGAAGATCGTTGAATCAGTTCCCATGCAAGAGTAGGGTTTGTTGCATCTTGCCCAAAAATTTCTGATAGCCCTGTGGGTTTGTCTGATAAATATTTCAGAAAGTGGTGGCGTATCTCTGCTTAGGAAAGACGTTATATGTTCAAGAGTCCGAGGTTTGTAATGTATCCTGCTCGACAACCGGTTATCTAACAATCTGTGCTTTTTCCTTTCAAGTAAAAGGGAAGCCATGAGCCATTGTACCAGGTCTCTTGAAACACCAGGATATAAAAGAGGTTTACAACAGATTGTATATTTGATATGTATCCTAAGGGAAAACGAGGGGATTTTCGTCATTATTTCCAAGTAACACATTGTCCTTTAGTTCATCAATGCATTGACCCCAGAATTCGAACTTAATATTTTCTTTAAATAAAGGTTTGACAACTCCAGGTCCGATGTCTTCTCTTACCCTAGTTAGGTATTCGTTGACAGTTGATTCTGGTTGTTTTGTATTACTCATGTTAAAACTAATGATTTTTAGCTCCCCGGCAGCGGCGCCAAAAACTTGATGCGTATTTTCTTTTGAAATATATTTTTACCAAGTTTTAAATTAATAAAACTCGATCTACCTAAGCACGCATTAAGGGGCAGAGAACCCGATCGTGGGTTGTATAAAATGGTAAATCCGAGGTTGTCCCAAGAGCTAAATTGTAATTAGTTTTAATTTGAAATATCACGTTTTAAAAAAGGTTTTTTATTTGAATCGAAAGAAATTAAAAATAACAATAAAATAAATAACTGGAAAGTAAAGGATTTGGAAATATCAAGAGAGAAAACATGCTAGCTTAGTTACTTCATTACTATTGTTATGAGAATGCATTCATGTACAATGTTAAACTATGGTTTCATCAGCGGTTTCTAAGGTCGATAGACTTGAATGTGCCTATATAGTATATCCTATACTCCCTACAATTTCGAATCAGTCCCGAATAATTTGGGAGGTAGGTTATCCAGGTTGCAGTGATTAATCCTAACTATTTCCAAAACATATCTAATAATCTATAAAGATTATTAACCCTCTTTTAAAGAGTTCATGTGCTTTTTAAGTATTGAGTGATAAGTGTGATGACCTGTCAGTTCCTACACCAGGTAAGGAGTTAGTGATCCTCCCTAGTACCCATTGGATCCCATATTGACAAGATATTCTAATTATAGGGCAAGCTAGGTCCAAACCACCCGTACTACCAAAACCCAGGGTTACACGATAGTTAAGGAATATCTAATGAAACCATATCTAACAGGAAACAATCATAACAACAGTAATTACATAACTAGGCGAACACTTTAAGTGCTTAGCCGCTCATGGTAACGGAAACACAGTAAGAGATAGAAGAAATCATGTATTGAAAACTCATCATTCTTACAGTATTTGTATTTGAACGATTAAATACAAAAAGTAAGTAAAGTGGGATCTCCCTTGGACTCCAGGTGGAATTCTTCGTAGGTTGGAAGCATTTGTCACCTCTCCAATTGGCTGTGGAGGAAGTGATGTCGGAATAGCTTGAATGAGGCCTCTATTTATAGGTTTTGAACCTGTTACGGCGCAACCAATAAAGGTGTTACACCGTAACCTTCTTACACGGCATTCTATATTTAAGCAGTTGTTACGGCATAACCAGATATTGTGTTACACCGTAACCTTCAAATAATGTCCATAAGTACGTGATCTTCATTCCGTATTTGTAGATTCTCTTGGTTACAGCGTAACTGGATAAGGTGTTACGCCGTAACTATAACTTTGACAAGATTTCCTTCTAAATATATGGTTACGGCGTAACTAGATATGGTGTTACGCTGTAAAGTCTTTCTTAATCTTCGTACTTGCTTAATTTATGTTACGGTGTAACCATTTTTGGTGTTACGCCATAACATTCTTTAGAATTTACACTTTAAGTCCTTTTTCCTTTGTTTCTTGTCACTTTCCTGCATTTCACCTAAAAACTACAAAACAATAAAAAAATATCTCGTTTTCGAGTACTTGTGAAACATTTGCAGGTAATATAGGGGGTATTTTGCCACCAAAAAGTATTAAATATTTGATGTTATCACAATGATATACATGAACCTTTAGAAAAAGACCCTACTGATTGTCAACTCTCTACACCTAACTCTCATCATGAAACAGAAGAAGTGAGTTATAACGAAGATGTAGATGAATGGTTGAATGCAGAAATGAGTAAACGCATGATTAGGCAGGATAAGGATGAAGAAGAAGAGGCTTTAATTGACATCCTCAAAACAGTGGTTGAAGAGTGTAAATCAATTTACAAAAAAGCTCAAATACCTTCTAGCAGGACTAGCGAAATTAATTTACAAAGAAAGAAAATGAAGAAAAGAGGGTGTAAATAAAAAGCCACCCATGTGCTCAAAAATGTAAAGATGGTGCAAAATAAGTTAAAAATTATAGAGCTAGTAGCCCATTATTGCACCAAGCCATCTTAACAAATTTAAAGAATTGAGCTAGTAGCCCATTATCAAAGTTTAGGTTTTTTGAACCCAGACTCTTGACCCTTGATTGGAGCAGTAGCTAGTTATGACAGCCTTAGATTACTTTAGACTAGTTATATCACCCAATTAACCAAATGTTACCCATGTTGCCTTGGAGACTGTTTAGACTCTAATTCTAGTTGGTGGAGACTTGTGTACTTTCCAAGCTTATGATAGAACACATATTGTGTCTGTGTAATTGAGTGATCACCACGAAATTGAACACTTAGATTAGTAAAGAGAGTTGAGTGTTTTGGATCCCCTTTTCGTGAGGTGTTCGGCTATGATGTTTTCTAGCATAAGTGACTTATAAATTTATTTCTTCAAGTCAAATTGGAGAAATCTTTTTATGAATTCTTCTAAACGGTTCTATTTGAGGGCAATTAGAAGTCAAGTGGGGGATATTTGATAACATCAAATAGTTAATACATTTTAATATCAAATTCCCTATAAAAATACTTACAAATATGTTATTAATGTACGAAAGCATTACTTAATTGTTTATTATTAGTTTTTATGGACCAAGTAAGCATTTTAGCAAAATACAAGGGATTTGGACATGAAATGCACAAAGGTGAAGAGTCCGAGTCAGTTTACGGTGTAACACCCCCGAAGGATTATGCCATAACATACTCCAACGAAGAAATAAGTCATCACACCCTTTACGACGTAAAGCCTCTCCTACTTTACGCTGCAACATTCAAATTTACATGAGATGATTTATCTAAGTCAGCATTACGGCGTAACATAGGCGACAAGGTTACACCGTAACATCATTTTATGCCTAGATAAATGGAAGCTTACGTAGCAAGATTACGGCGTAACATCTCACAAGGGTTACACCGTAAAAAATTCGAAGCCTATAAATAGAGCCCTCATCCGGATCATTCAGCATCACTCACTTCCACCACTCTACACACAGTTCTAAGGGGTGAACCAAACCCCCAAGGTTCAAAGCATTTCATCAGAAGGTCCAAGGGAGAAGCCACTTACATAATTATTGTATTTAATCGTTCATTTCATCCTCTGTAAGAATTATGATGATTCAATCCATGTTTTTATTTATTAATTCTTGCATTGTTGTTACCATGAGCGGCTAAGCACTCCTAGTGCTGGCCTAACCATGTATCTACTATTGTTATGATTATGATTTCCTGTTTAATTATGGTTCTGTTAGATATCCTTATAGCCTTTCATTGATCCTCATGTTTTGGTAGTATAGAGGGTGGCTTAGATCTTGTTAATCCTAATATTAGACTTACCATGTTGAACTTAGGATTAGCGGGGTACTAGGGTAGCTTCACATCTATCCCTAGTGTTGGAATTAACCAGATTATCGCCTTTGTCACATTAAATACATAAAAAGTATGGGAACTCTTTCAGAGAGGCTTAATAATCGGTTTAGATTATAGATTGGTCTTAAAGGTAGTTGGAATTTAACCACTGCAAGCTTGGACGCCCTGCTCGTGTGATCGTAGGGGAATGTGGGATCGCATAGTAAGTATAGGACAAACCTCAAATGAAAATTCGGGTTTGTCGACATTAGAACCACTAATAGAACTTATAATTGAACATTGCACAGGAAAATGTAATCGTATCATTGGTAGTGAAATGGTTAGGTTAGCACGCCTTTCTCCCTGAATTCTTCTATCTATTTACTTTATTGCATTTACTTTTCGTAGTTCTTAAAATCAAACCTAAAACCATTTTCAAATCGTGACAATAATCAAATTAAACTATTTAACCTTAGCTCTTGGGACGACCTCGGATTTACCAAACTACTGCACTACATACGACCGGGTTCTCTGCCCGTTAGTGCGTGTATCGGTAAACGAGTTTTATAAATTTAAAACTTGGTAAAATATTATTTAAAACAATTTACGCATCAAGTTTTTGGCGCCGCTGCGAGATGAGAAGTTTGTGAGAAGCCTCCTTGAATGTCACAAAGGCAGAACATGATGTTCGGACGGTCTTGTAAAGACTCAACAAGAAGTTTTACAACTCCCTAGGCGTATACATAATCCTTGCATGTAGTATAGGCAAGACTCAGGATATGAGTTATCGTTCTCTAGGGGAATAGGTTAGGAAGTCTCGATCATGATCTAACAGAGGTCTACGGGGTTAAGAGAAGATTATTTTTGTATTTTTATTTTTTAGAAAGCATGTAAAATCAGGTTTAAGAGGTTGGTTTGGTTTAACTAAATTAAAACCTAAATATTATCTAAACTACTGGTGAATGTCAAATTTATGATAAAAAATGTATTACTTAATCATGTACTAACTCCTTTAATTGTTTCTCCTAATTCCTGTTGCTTTGTCACACTTGTGATATCTAGTAAGTTTTCCGTAATTCAGAACCGAAGTTACACGAACCCTCCGTCTATTTAATATTCCTTAGGCAACGCAAAAGTAAGGTTTATGAAGACTATAACAGGCCCAAAAGGATATTTAATCATTTAAAATATCCAAAAAGTAGGTATCAACCATATGAGGAAAAGGTAGTATAAAGACTGTTTACACTAATGGTATCCTTTCTAACACCCCGCGTTTTTGCCCTAGACGGTCTATGCCAATTAATATCTTTTGGCCAGATTTTTCAAAAGCCTAACGCGCACATTCCCATCAAAGAAAAATCAATAAAAGGATCTACAATCTAAGTTGCGTATCAATCATAATCAATACAAAGAGTTTAGTCTGGCTTGTTTATAAAGAAAGCAAGAACCATAAATGAACAAACAAACAAAGACCATATTGAAATGGTTAAAGGATTAAACAATCTTACTTGATTAAACATGATAAAGTCCAGTTACAATAGGGTTTTTAAAGGGCCCTAAAACGGCCTAAAAGCTACAGAAAGTTATGGGTTTGTCTCCCAAAAGTTTATACAAAGTACACACTTAAAAACCCTAAAATCGGTTTTGTAATTTATAAGAAAAGCAACGCAAGGGATGCGTCAAGTAGAAGTCGCGACGGCCGGTCGATTTGGGTGTAGTTAAATAACATTAATAGAAAATGGAAACAATGATACATTTGGGGAGTGACTTTTTTGGTGAATTTAGTGAAAGAGTTAGCTAATTATTTATACGAATACATGTTGGTTTTGATGCTACGCCCAAGACTCGAACAAGATATACAAACTCTATAAAACTCTACACCAATCTTTTTCTTTTTCTTTTCTTGACTCTATGATAAACATGAGCAAATGGCAGCCCGTACATTTTCTTTTTCACTTATATATATATATATATATATAATATATATATATATATATATATATATATATTTTTCTACACTTTTTTGCCCTGTCACTACTCACACTGCTAAACAAAGAAAACATCTATGGGTTGAGGTTATAGATATACCCTTACTCATGTGAGCCTTTTACGCGGAGGTGACTCGATAATGGGAGAAAGAGGGTCGTAAAGCAAATACTGTGGGGGGGGGGGGGGGCGGGTTGGGGGGGTGCGCCGAGATTGAGGCGGCGGATCTCACATTTTAACATTTGGATAGCTATAACATGAGGCTTCTTATACGTGGTATTTAACTGATGAGATCCTTTATAGCAGCACACTAGAGAGACTCATACATCATGTAAATGAATGCGTGGATTTACACTGGACCATATTGGAAACATAAATGTCCCAAAATGTATTTATAACAAGGATAAGTGAATTACAACCTGGTACTTAATAATTAACTTGGGTTTAAAACAATAATGTTACTCAAATCAGTTACCTACAAGTTAGGCAAGGCGATTTTGGTATAACAATGTTCAAGTTATCAATGCTCTTCATTATAAGTCCGCTTAACCAGAAAATACAAGAACCATGAAAAGATAGGCTTCGAGGTTGTACTAGGGAGTCTTGCACTAAAAAATGAATGCGAAAACCCGGATTGTAGATCCCTTGTAGATCTTTGATTAGCTTGTTAAAGCTTTAGTTATCTTAGATAAATCTAAAACAACTATGATAGAAACCTTGTGGTATATATATAAAGATTATGCGGAATTAATCTTTATATACTCAGAAGAATAATAAGAACAATATCAAAACAAAGGAGCTTTCACTATATTAAGCAAATCACAAAACAACTATATGTTTTGCCTGCCGTAAGAGTTCCTTTTATACACCAAGGAAAAACCCTAATAGGCTTACAAAACGCGTAAAAGATAATGCATATCTTTTCCTATAATATCTCAAGCATATCTCTTAAACGGTACTGACTATTTTGTGCTGATGGTACAAACTAATACTAACTAATACTAACAGTATAAACTATAACTGTGGTTACTAACTATTATAACCAGCGATACTAATGACTTAGTTTATATTCTTCAATCTTCACTAGCAGTATACATCTTCAAGTAGCAGTATTAACTTGTAGAAGCCCTTTAATTCCCAACAGTGTGGGATAGTTATATGATCGATGTGATCATAATCACAATTACAGGTTTAAAACATAGGTTAATCATAGTGCCTCTTTTCTAGCAAATCCTAATAGTCACTATGCGGTCTCGAGATGCATCACAAAAACAAGTTCTAGAATTTAATATACTACCGGTACACTCATATAATTTAATACCGATACTAATGTTCTAGAAAAGGCGACAAAGACCATATGTACACATCCGTAATAACAGAATAGACACATATGACTGCATTCGAACCTTAACTCGAACAAGCTAAAGGCATAAATTATCTTGGGTATCAAAAATGGATACCCGAATTCCTATAGATCTAAAGGCGAACCTCACATTTTTTAGGTGGAATTTTGAGGGTTTTTGTGCTAGTCATATAAATTTTTATCCATGAGACACTATTAATACTCGGTTTTCGTCGGTATGTGTCATAAAAAAATTTTAAATTTTGGTTAAAATTACCTTTTATGATATGTTTAGATATATTACCACCTCATTTTAAGGAACAAGCAAATGGCAATTGAAGGAATAGTTTCTAAGGCTTATTTCTCCCTACACTTAAGTCATTGTCCCCAATGTTCTTTATAAGTACCCATATAAACGAATAAAGGGATAATAAACAAGTAAAAGAAACTAGTACTCCCCTGGTTTGCTTAATAATGGAGAAGAAACATGCGATAACTGGTTAAATCGTCCTCTAAGAATCGTCTAATAAAACTTCCTAAGAACTTCCAAGCCTCTTCTCATCAAATATAACCTGTAATCAAAGACAAAGAAAACTACACCAAGCATAAAATCAGCGGGATATATATATATATATATATATATATATATATATATATATATATATACAACTAGATTTTAGGGTTTGACTATATTAAAGCAGTAAAGATAGGATGAAAGTGATGATGTAATCATAGGTTTCTGCAGGTTTACAAGATAATTACAAATTTTAGATATTGCAAAATTTATTTTTCAAAAATAATTGAAAATTTTCGAATTTTCACATGGCTAGGGGCGTGACGCCGTCAGGATTAATCCTGACGTCGTCCCCAGCTACTATAAAGATTTTTTTCTTGGTTTTTCTTGAAAAATTTCCTGCACGTAATTTTGTTAGTTATATCATGTGTGAAAAAACCTAAGATTAATCATTACAATCATATGACTCAAAACTGACGCGAATTAATCTAAAGAATTTATTTAATATATTTGAATTAGTTCTTATAAACCGGATATTTACCCCTACACTTATTTAATACAAAATACCTTTGGTTGTCAGTAAGACGAAGTTAAAAACAAAGCAGCATGATCACAAAATTGATTCAAACACACAAGAATTAATAAGAATAAATTAAATACAAGACACTCCTAAATGCGGGAAAATAACATGTGAGGTAGCCTCCCAAGAACGATTTCTTTATTTACGATGTTTTTTTTTTTTCTTCTGGTCCTTGGTAGCTAGACTCAAAGTCACACGTCCTTATGTGACTTCTCCTTCATCGTTCATTTCAATTTCATTGTCTCTTTTTTGAAGACCGGTTTAGTATTCAGGTCCCAACTTAAAGGTACCCTTATAAAACCCATTCTATAAATTGGATGGCCTCCTACATCCTCTATCATAGTCATCCTCACTAAGTATTACCCTAGATGATAATATGTCATAACCTTCGCTAGTTAGTTCATTTCTTTCTGGATCCTTATACGGTGTTTTGAATGTGACTTCCCTAATTCCTTCCGTGAAAGTTATTAACCCATGTTTCCTATTTATAGCTAGGCAGACAATTTCTACGAAGGGCCGTCTAAACACCACATGGGATAAACTAGGGTTAATATTAGTCTCAATATTTTCCAGAATGGCGAAATCCATAACATAACTCATATTTCCTATAAATACGTGCATGTCTCTTTCGAGTCCCGTGAAATTTCTTCCTCTATACACGTATCCATCCTTCTGAATAGAGTTATAATAGGTAAAGGACATGATGTTTATGGGTAGGTTAACATTAATGTAGGCGTTAGCAATGAACTTATGTCCTATCATGCAGGGGATTTTAAGGTTTCTTGGGTCACCTTTCCTGATCCTAAAGTCATAATTTAATAAGCATCTAGGCATCTCCTTAATCAATGATTCATAAACTGATTCCTCACTTGTATCAATTAAATCTAGAGGCTCTTCAACATCTATCCACTCAACTTTCTTTTCCTCGTCATTCTCGCTGGATCCTATTCTTTTAGTAGCAGCTGGGTCTTTCGGCTCCAGTTGTGGTCTATTCTTTGGTCCTTCCTCAAGTTCAATGGTATTTATGCTTTCGGTGATGCCCTCCTCATTTCGTCGTTCTTCTTCTGGCTCGTCAACATGAGATTTGTTTGGTTGCTTAGGACATATTGTGATAGTGTTGATCGAATTGTAGATTTAGGATAAGCATTATGGGTCTTCTGTTGGGCAAGAACAAGCAGACAAACTGGAGAGATAGAGTTAACATTCGTTCGGTTCTTAACTATGGTCTACTAGGAAGAGCTCCCTTACCATTCCGAAACAGTGATGGCCCTCATACCGTGTCAATTTTATTGTTGATCTCGCTTTTGTTGGTGCTTGAAATCGGACATCAAACTTGGACAATCAAGTATCTAAGATGCCATGAAATTTGGACACCAATCCTTCTAGATTTCATGATTATTAAAACTTGATGATTGTTCAAGAGAGCATTCAAGGAATGAACCAATTTGGTAAACGGTTTTTAGGTGGTTCTGAGAAAATTTTTTTGAGAATTTTAGGGTTGTCTCTACCTAAGGTTTGGGTGACTTTTCTATGACGGATTGTATGTCTCACCAAGATTGTTTTGCTCGGGTTTGAAAGTGTACCACTTACCTTCCGCTTCGTCGGTACGCGAGGATGCATAATCGACAAAAGCTTGCTCGGGATTTTCCATGCAGTAAAAGTGTCATGGGGACCACTACAGATCTCACATGAAGAAGTGATTTTGTTCACTTGAATAGGTTGCTTAAGATCAAGATAAGCTACCATCAAGTGTTGGACTTGATTTTCGAGCTAACTTTACACTCCATTACCCCTAATAATTGTTCAATATTGGGGTTTTTGTAGTTAAGGCTCCTTTTTTCTTGGAAGATGGGGTCGTTCCATCCTTCTTATTCGTATTGGGCTAAATCGTCAATGGTTTCCCATGCTACTTCTAGACTTAATTTTCTAAGTTTTCCGCCTACTTCATAGTTAATGGTCATCTAGGTGGTGTAATCGACATGATCATAAAATATTTGAACATGAAGCCATAGATCAAGACCATGATGAGGGCCTTTTAGGAATAAGTCCTTGAAACGAGTCCATGCTTCAGAAAGAGACTTTCCTTGATGTTGATGAAATATCATGATGTCATTACGGAGTTTTGCAGTCCTTCCTGATGGAAATAATTGAGCAAGGAAACGAGTAGTAAGATCCTCCCATGTTGAGATGGATCCCACTGGAAGACGTTTAAGCCAATTGCTAGCTTGATCGCGAAGGGAAAATTGAAATAAACGCAGGCGTGTTCTTCCCCTATTTGCAACATCAAGGTCAAGTGAGTCCATAAGTTTTAAGAAATCCTTGAGATGTTGGTTTTGATCCTCGGACCGAAGTCCGTGGAATGAGCATCCTTTTTGAACCAACCGGATGGTGTCAGATTGTAGAGGCACCACATTGTTCCCTTGGGGGGGCTCAATGGTGTTCCTACAGCCCTCGTGGATAGGTTTGGAGTAATCTTTAAGAGTACTGATAGGATTTTTGTCTCCCATGGAGGTCAACAAAAATGATTTACGAAACAAATAACACAAAGAAAAAGATAGACTATGAGAAAGCTAATATACTAAAAATAAAATCTCACTTGAAAGGATTCAAGCGAGTATAAGTTAAACAATGGTCGAAACCTAACTATTTTCCCATGCAGCGGCGCCAAAAACTTGATGCGGTCATCGTTAGACTTATACAAGAAGTTTTACAACTCCATAGGCAGTGCACCTAATTGTTGCAGTGTAGTATAGGCAAGACTCAGGGGTTGTTATCATTCTCTAAGGGAATAGGTTAGGAAGGCTCAAACAGAATCTAACAGAGGTCTATGGGGTTGAGAGAGGATTCTTTTTGTATTTTTCTTTTATAGAAAGAAAGTAAAATCGTATGGTATTAGAGGTTGGTTTGTTTTATCAACATAAAGTTTGAATGATAACAGTTTAGCCATCTTTAAGTCCGTGTCACTCGCGTGCTATAAGATGCTCAAAATACCTAAGATAAACATGCTAACAAGGTCAACAAATGGTTGAGTGAAATCATAGGTTTATGATAACAGTATGAATATAAGTCAATAGTGGGTTACTTGTATAACACCATAAGTGTAGATAATTGCTATAAGTACAATTATTATAGAAACAGTATTATTGCCCTAAGCTCATGACACCGAGACCTTGAGATAATCAATAACACAAGAAGTTTGCCCCAACGGGTGCCTTTCCAAACACCCGCATAGTGCTTCAAATGAGTAGTTTTGGTTACCAGAAAGAAGGTAACTACAGTGGATTTCAGTCCCAAATAGATCTATTCACAAGCATTCGCAATTCTACTCCCGAAAAATAATTAACCAGTTCATGATAGTGGGGTCTTAAATGGAAAAAGGTAAGGACTTAGAAATAATATATCAGTATAGCATACAGTTGAAAAACACGCGTAATTCATGTTTTATATCATGTATCCCCCTCCGGGTTATGAAAACATTAGAAATAAAATGCGAGGCTATGAACTCACCTTAACAGAGAAAATCTGATTGATGGCAAAAGTATAATCAAGTGATAGTAACGGCCTCGTCCCCCCAACCTGGGGTAAATCTGTCAAGTCTTAGTGAGTGATGGTTTATGTTTCCAAAACTTTATAAAGTTTCACGTATTACTTGGTTTTATTTAATTTATGGAAATATTGTATCACTTTACGGGCCATCATAATTCAAGAGTCATGTAGTACACGTTTGAGAGCAGGACACTTTAATCGTAAATCAGCAACTTGTCAAATGGTATACCCAATGAAACTCCTCACATGAAGCTCCCTAGTAACGTGATACGATAAAATTTTAAGTTTCTTCAAAAGTTAGTCGATGATAAATTACGTTAAATATATAATGTAATTGTTTTATAATGCGTCGATTGATGATTAATAATGATTAATGTGTCGGGTTTTAATAAAATCAAGTTTTATAATATTAATATATATTTTTTAATGAATTAAAAAAAATATTATATTTTATATTTTTAAGTTTGCAATAATGGCAATATATACCCTCGATTTATAAACTTTTACAAGTTTAGTCCTTTATATATAAAGTATATATAATTTAAATCTTTGACTTTGAAACTTGGCAAGATAGGTCCTTATAGTTATAACTTTGGAATAATGACATTTTCAGCCCGTCTAGTTATAAATTTCAGAAAGTTAAGATATATACCCCTATGCAAGAAAACATTTGCAAATCAAAGTCCAAAAAGTCTGCAAGCTTATTTTTAGGAGTTCCAAATGATATTTTGCAGGTCATAGCTATTAGAAAATACGTCTAAAAAAGATTTTCTTAACAACAAAAAGTTTAGAAAAAGGATTTGTTAGCTAGAAAATCAAAACGGGTCATTTTTAGGGTTTTAGTCAAAAACACATGGGTTTGAGGATTCAATGCTTCAAAAAAGAGTTTATATATGATCTTAAGAGTATTATGAACATTCTAAAATAGATTATAAGCTTTTTGAACAAGATTTTAAGCTTACTTGAGCTAAAATAGGTCGAATGAGGGTTTTTGGGTTCGTACGCCTAGAAACGACTTCAAAGCTTCTTTCTCTTGATTTCTTGGCTTCTATTCTGATCTTGGGGCTTCTCTTGATCTTCTACTACTGTTAAGGAATGGCTAGAACTCCATTTGAGTGTGTATGTTTTATTTGAAGGATGAAATGAAAGGGTGTGTATGTTTTGACTTATATAGGGTTAAACCAACTTGTGCCCAAGTTTTCTTGGTGGTTAAGGAGGTCAAGGGCTATAAGAAGATGACTGAAGGGATGCTAGGTGATGATTATGGATAGATAGAGTGTAGCATTGAATGGTGGATGGGTATGGAGGTGGTTGGGTTACAAAGGGTGACAAAGTGGTTTTGGAGTGCTAGTAGTCTTACAAAGAGGTAATGAGGTGCTTGTAAGAGTGCTTTGGAGGTGGTAGTAAGGTAAGTAATAGAGGATCTTGAGGTGTTAGGTGGCTAATTAGGTTTAAAATGTTCAAACTGAAAGAAAAATGGAGACGTGGTTTAAGGTATTCGGGTTATAGGGTTTTTAGTCCTTTAAAACGTGATATTAGGGTTTAGGGATTAGGGTAGTTAGGTTAGGATAAGGTTTAGTGTTAGGATTAGGGTTTAGGAATAAGGGTTTAAGGTTTAAATTAAGGTTTAGGTTTAGTTTTAGCTAAAGGAAAATTCAGGGTTTTAGGTTTAGTTTAGGGTTTAGTGTTTTAGGGTTTCGTTTAGGTTTTAAGATTATTTCTATAACAAGACTTGGGGTTAAGTTAGGGTATAGAAATCATGCATTAAGATTCTTTGTACCTTGTGCTATACTGGTGGTAAGAAACTATAAGTACTTAGGAGTTAAATACCCAAGTTTCGGTTTTCTTGCATTAATATCTTTGTACATTAAGCATAAAATGAGTTGTACCTGACTTGTAGGGAAATTATATTTCAAAATGTTGTCATTGTACGTTTGAACACATTTCTTTGAAGGTTTTCACATTCATTTTTGATATTTATACATTACATATAATTAGGTTTTGATATAAATGTAACGTTAAAGTCTGTTTTGATTATAACGTTGTAAATTGTCCCGTTAAATGGAAAATTTAGCTTGTAAAAATAAAATAAGAAAAAGACTTATGACATATTAGGATGTTTACATGATGTAAACATAGATATAGATGGCATTGTAGTGGAGGTTGTGATGCGCTCTGTATACTTTAGAGAGCAAGTTACATTGCAAAATGAGAATAGAAGTCAAAATATTTCCTTGTATAAAGGTGGTATATATAATAGATGGATATTATAGTGCATCTAATTTAATAGATGGATAATTACATTGATGAAAAATACGGGTTGTTATTGTCTCCCTCCCTTAAAATAAATCTCGTCTTGAGATTTAGTTAGATGTCGGAGTGATGTTTGAAAACAGATATGGATACTTGGCACGAATTTGATCTTCGTGTTCCCACATAAATTCTGGTCCTCTTTTAAAGTTCCATCTTACTTTGACTATAGGAATACGACTTTGCTTTAGTTGCTTGACTTCTCGATCCATGATCTCCACTGGTTCTTCCACAAAGTTGAGTTTGTCATCAAGCCGAAGCTCTTTCATTTGAATGACAAGGGATTCATCAGATAAGCATTTCTTTAGATTAGAAACATGAAAAGTATTATGGACATTACTGAGCTCTTCAGGAAGCTCAAGTTTATATGCCACTAGGCTAATCCGTTCAAGGATTTTGAAAGGTCCAATGTACCGGGGATTAAGCTTTCCTTGTTTTTTGAATCGGATGACACCTTTACAAGGTAACACTTTTAACATAACTTGATCTTCAACTTGAAATTCTAAAGGCTTTCGCCTTACATTGGCGTAACTTTTTTGCCGATCTCTTGCAGCTTGTAAGTGTTGTCAAATTTGCACTATCTTCTCAGTGGTTTCATGGATTATTTCTGGTCATGTAAGTTGAACATCTCTAACTTCATCCCAGTAAACAGGTGATCTGCACTTTTGTCCATAAAGTGCCTCAAATGGTGCTGCCTTAATACTGGCATGGTAACTCTTATTGTAATAAAATTCTACTAATGGTAAGTGTTTTTTCCATCCTTTTCCAAAATCTATAACACAGGCTCGAAGCATGTCTTCAAGTGTTTGGATAGTTCTTTTACTTTTTCCATCAGTTTTAGGATGATAAGTCGTACTCATGTCTAATTGAGTACCTAAAGCACTCTGTAATGATTGCCAGAATCTAGATGTGAAATGACTATCACGATCCGAGAAGATAGATATTGGCACTCCATGCCGGGAGACTATTTATTTTATGTATAACCTTGTAAGGGTTTCCATACTATCTGTCTCTCGGGTAGGGATGAAATGTGCGGATGTGTTAAAAAAGAATATCGACATTAACCCAATTGTGTCAATGTCCGGATATGAAGGTTTTAGGTAGATATGTGATGAAATCCCTTGTTATTCTCTCCACTTCACATAGTAACTCCTTGCTGTACCAGTAAGCCTGATGGATCAGACATTCTGCATTAACTCTAAAACGATGTCAAGCGCCCCCATTTGCCAACATATCAGTGATGATTGCTTCATGTTAGGCCACCATAGAGTTTCGTTTAATCCTGATACCTTCGTTTCAGAACTTGGGAGAAATGGAAAACTTAGATATTAGGGACTCATGCATGATCAAGTCTCTCAGATCACCAAGGAGTGGTAACCAACTTTGATTCTTGATACATTAGGTTCCATCAGGACGTATCTCAAATGCTTTGTTCATTACTCGTAAGTTTTCAGCCTTGATGTTTTCTTCTTTGAGGGCTTCAGTTTGAGCTTTAAGAATTTGTGATGGTAATTTTGGATGAATGGTCATAACTAATGATATAACTCGGAGTGGTTTGATTCGTTCCTTCTGGCTTAAGGCATCTGCTACGACATTTGCCTTTCCAGGATGGTAGCAAATTTCATAATCGTAATCTGCAAGCAATTCTAGCCAACGGCGTTGTCTTATGTTCAACTCTTTCTAATCAAGGATATGCTGAAGACTTTTATGATCAGTGAACACAGTACATTTGGTGTCATACAGATAGTGTCTCCAAATTTTAAAATCGAACACTACTGCTCCTAATTCGAGATCATGAGTGAATAGTTTCTTCATTATGGGGGCGCTCATAAGGTTGTCGGGATGCATATGCAATAACCTTCTCTCTTTGCATTAACACCGCTCTCAGACCTTGATGGGATGCATCACAGTAAACAACGAAATCATCATTTCCTTCTGGTAATGCTAAGATTGGAGCTTCACATAGATTCTGTCTTAGCAGTTGGAAAGCCGACTCTTAGTCTTCGCCCCAGATATACTTCTTGTTTTTCTGGGTTAATTCAGTCAAAGACTTTGCAATCTTTGAGAAATATTTGATAAATCTCCGATAATAACCGGCGAGTCCTAAGAATTGATGTATTTCTGTGGGTGTAGTAGGAGATGTCCAATTCTTAACTGCTTCAATTTTGGCGGGGTTAACATGAAGTCCTTGACTATCAATTAAGTGTCCAAGAAATTGCATGATATGAATCCAAAAATCACACTTGGAGAACTTGGCATACAACTTCTCTTTCTTGAGTAACTCTAGGATTAATTCTCAGATGATTGCGTGCTCATCCTTTTTCGAGAGTAGATGAGAATATCATCGATGAACACCTATACAAATTTTGGTCCAAGTATGGTTTACACACACATTCATGAGATCCATGAATACAGCAGGCGCGTTAGTTAAACCATGATGGCATCACATGAACTTCATAGTGTCCTATATCCTATGTTCTGAAAGCAGTCTTGGGAATATCTTCATCCCTGACTCTCAGTTGATGATAGCCTGATCTTAAGTCAATCTTCGAGTAGACACTCGAACCTTAAAGTGGTTAAATAAGTTCATCAATCCTGGTAATGGGGTAACGATTCTTTATGGTAATTTTGCAACTCCCGTAACGATACACAATCTGAAAGACCGTCTTTCTTTTATCACAAATAAGAAAGGAGCTGTCCCCAGGCGAAGTACTTGGTCGGATAAAACCTCGATCTGATAACTCTGTAAGTTGGTTAGATAGTTCCAGCATTTCTGAAGGAGCTAAGCTATAGGGTGCTCGGGCTACAGGTGTTGTTCCTGGAATTAAATCGATTTGGAATTCTACTTGGCGAACGAGAGAAAGGCCAGGTAGATCTTTAGGAAAAACTTCTAGGAATTCTCTGACTACTGGGATATCTTTCTAAGTCCCTTTTCCTCGTCTGACTTCTTTCCATATACTTGGATTACAAAAACTTGACAACCTCAGGAATATATATCATTCAGTTTTAATACAGGAAATGAACATAGACGGGTTTTACTTTGATTACCTCGGATGATCAAAGTTTCACCGTTGATTGGGATGTGGACGACTTTCTCATTACAGATAATTCTAGCATGATACTTGGATAACCAATCCATACCAATGACGACGTCGAAACTACCGAGTTTGGTCGGCATAAGATTAATTTCGAAAGGTTGGTTTAACAAAGTCAGAATTGCACCCTAAATAACGGTGTTTGTGCTTACTAGATTTCCGCAGCCGTTTCGATATTGTAAAAGGTATCTATTGTAATGGGTGGAATATTTAGCTTAGAGGCAAGAGATATGGATACGAAGCTTTTATCAGCTCCAAAATCAAATAATACTCTAGCTAGATGTTGGTTTAGAAGGAACATGCCCGGACTACGCTGGTCTTGTGGCATTGGGCTATCCCTCAACATGTAGGACCTCTTCTCTGGCATTGTTGTTGGTGGTCTTTCAGCACTGATTTGCATAATGCCCTTTCTCTCCACAAGCATGACAAGTAACTGTCACTGGTAGCAGATTACTTCAGTGGGCTAGGCCATTTGTTTCCTGCAGTTTCTTAGACCTTTCAGATGGCCCCGCCTTTTGCAAAGTAATTACACTTATCAGTGCAAGGTCCTGTGTAATGCAGAGTTCATTTCTTAACAAAAGGGATGTATTTCTAATATACCCATGTTTTCAGTTGGAGTAAACACCCTCATAAGACCTGAAGTTTCATGTCCTTCTGTTCTGTTGTTTGGTAATATTGTAGTGTTGTTGGTGTGGTGTTACGGTAGTTTATTGTTGAAAGTTCTTCTGTAGTCAAACTTTCGTTTATGATCACTTGATACTTGCACCGGAGTGTGCTTTGTTACCTGATCCATTAGCCTCTGGGCTATGTTAATGGCTTCCTCTAGAGTTTGAGGTTTAAAGGCGGTAACATTCCCTTCAATATTTTAGGCAATCCCCCGATGAAAACTTCCATCATTTTCTTAGAATATGGCACCATAGTGGGAAATAAGGTGCCAAGCCGGGAATCCTTCTCACATATGCCTAGATCATTCCCCTTCACATCAGATGTAAAAAACGTCTTCCCATCTTCAGGACCTCAGTTCGGGGATTGTACTTCTTTATTAAAAGCTCTGGCATTCAAACCCAGGTAATCTGTAAGCTTCTTCTATCCCAATAGTTGGGCAAAAAAATTCCACCAGTATAGAGCTTCTTCATTAAGAGTAGAAGTAGCAAACTTCACCTTGCAGTCTTTGGTACAGTTGCTACGGGAAAACACTAATTTAGTTCGCTCAAACCAACGGATGAGGCCAACAACGCCTTCTGTACCTTTGAAATTGAAAGGTTGGCAGCTCATAAACTCTTTCTAGCTACATTTTCTTGCTACAAGAGCTTCTCTTGGTCTAGTGTTCCTATTAGTATTGTCAGTATTTGCCATGTTTTTTAGTTTGTACTTCCAGAGCTGTGGCAACACTATTAGCAACTAGTTGCCTGATGGCAACCTGAGTCATGGCTAGTGCTGCAGATGTTGATGTCCTTTTGGGAGGCATTCTATCAACATAAAACAACACAAAATTAGAAGGATATCACAAGTCTTTCCTTAAAATGCTTAAAAAAATAAGCATTGTTATAATAGTGATATTGAAATTATGGATACTTATTTGATATGAATTCTAACAAGCATCTGGCTTATTAGATTTCTCGGGGATTAGTTTATTTTCTAGGGGTTACGGTATGATTCATAATGACGAAGACAGAGATGTAAGAAATTGTAATATAGGATATGGGATGAATAAAAACGCGATCACCATTGTATTATATCATAAACAACTTGCCTTTGTACTGTACATAGTCAAAATTTAACAAGTGTTGTTATTTATACCATATATCCCGTGGCTAGGTTCTAACAAAATCTATAACTATAATCTAATCTAGTAGTCCGATGGTCCTTTCTTGCTGTCCTTGAGTTCATAGATTGCATCCAAAAGACTTTCCTTATCTGCTTGGTGACGATCCTGGATATCCTCGATGATTTGTCCTAGATTAGCAATCCTGAAGCGAGCCAAAGCAATCTTGTTGTTTTGTCCTATTTGCTTCTTTTGAAGTTTAACAATTTAAGTATGAGCCTTTTGGAGTTCAGTTTTTAGATTGTCAAAATCTTGTTGTTTGATCACTTGACCATTTCTAAGACCTTCTATTCTATCCTCCATGTGCTTAATGCGATCTAGAGAGAGCTCATCTAGGTGATTTAGAATTTCCTTAATTTGTTCCTCGTGACGTTCCAACCTGGTCTTATAAGAACTTTCTCTTATCTCAAATGCTTGAGGTAGGGCAGAAGTAGCAGAGAATGATCGGCTATGGCCTTGTTTCTTAGGTGGCAATAATTCCTCAGAAAGAAAGAATTCTTGAGGATTAAACATTGGTGATAGCATTGGAGATGGAGGCACAATAATTGGTTGTGGAATAGGAAATTATGCATGTATGGCCTTCATATAGGGGTCATCATGAAAAAGTGAAAAGGTTGGTGAAGCTATTGGAACTAAGCCAGCTGAATTATTTGAAGATTCAGAAGAAGTATTTCCCGGTGAAGCTGGGAAATAGTTTAGGGAAGCCAGAATATAGTCAGGAAAGGAAAAAGCATCCTCGATATCAGAAGTAGGGTGGTTGGGAGAAGACATCGTGTTATTAACAACCCAGCGGTAAATAACATAAGTTATTTATATAGTAGTATAATAGTTATGTATCTTTACATACTATTCGGGAGATGTAGTGGCACAGAGGACTTTCTTGGAGAAAGTAGTTATAGTTAAGGTTTTAACCTTGTTCTCTATAATTGTGGCTCTTGATACCAATATGGAACACCCCCATTTTGACAAATATAGCAGCAGAAGCTAATCTGGGGTATTACTTCATAGTACAATAGTCATAATCATAGAAAACGACTCATAAAGTGACGTTTTGGAAAATGTTGTTATCATTCATTATTTCATCAGAGTTTTTACAAACAGAGGTCCCAAAATCTACAAGAAAACATAAAGTTTGAATGATAACAGTTTAGCCATCTTCAAGTCCCTACCACTCCGTGCCATAAGTTGCTCAATTGCTTGAGATAAACATGCTAAAAAGATCAACACAATGGTTGAGTGAAATTCATAGGTTGATAATAAACAATTTGAATACAAGTCATCAAAATCAGTGGGTTGCGATGTTATACCCATAATAGTAATAATTACATGGATGTACAATTATCATAAGAAAATAGTATTATTGCCCTAAGCTCATGACACCGAAGCCTTAAGATAATTAGTAATCACAAGTAGTTACCCCAACGGGTGCCTTTGCCAAACACCAGCATTGTTATTCAAATGAAGTGCGTTTGGTTACCAAAAGTATAGGTACACCAACGGGGGAGTTTAGTCCCAAATAGATCTTTTCACAGCATTCGCGCTCACTCCGAAGAGTAATTAACGATTTATGATAATGGGGACTTAATGGCAAAAGTAGGGACATAGGTAATAATGCATCAGGATAGTATACAGTTGGAAAAATACTTGTATTCATGGTTTATAGCATGTATCCCCCTTGCGGGTTTGTGAAACACTTAAAAGATTAAAATGCGAGGCTATGAACTCACCTTAACAGGGAAATCTGAATGATGGCAAAAGTATATCAATGAAATGCGTCCGTATGGTAGTACAATGTTATCTACCCGACGGGAAAGTTTAGTATCAAATGAAATATAAACAGCCTCGTCATGAAACCTGTGGTAATATGTCAATTCTTAGTTTGATTGTTTATATTTCAATATTTTATAAAGTTTTAATGTAATATCATTTTGATTTAATAATTGTGGGAATATTGCATCACTGTTCGGGCTATCATAATTCAGAGGCCATGTAGTATTGTTTGAGGAGCCAGGGCACTTTAAATCGTAAACCCAGCAAACTCGTCAAAAGAAATACCCAAATGGAACCCCTCACATGAAATTCCCTAGTAACGTGATATGTTATAGTTTTAAGTTTCTTCAAAAGCTAGTCAATGATAAATTACGTTAAATATATAACGTAATTGTTTTATAATGCGTCGATCGATGATTAATAACAATAAATATGTCGGGCTTTAATAAAATCGAGTTTTATAATATTAATATATATTTTTATAATTTATATAAAAATATTATATTTTATATTTGTCACACCCCCAGACGAGGCTTGGATGGAATACATGTCCGAGGGCGTGACGTCATAACAATCCGAACACAAAGCAATAAAGAACAACTACTAATCATGGACGTTTGAAAACAATTGTTGGGAATTAAGTTGTTCATCAACTTAGTACCGACAGTGTATTAGTTAGTACCGACGGTTATAGTTAGTACCGTTAGTATTAGTTAGAAATAGTTTGTACCGACAGTACAAAATAGTTAGTACCGACAGTACAAAATAGTTAGTACTGTTTGAATTAGTTAGTACCGCGTAATAGATATGATTGAGATAAATTAGGAAACAATATACATTAAATGTTGATTGATCTTCTACGCGTTTTGTAAGTCAATTAGGGTTAATCCTTGTTCTATAAAAGGATCCCTACGACATAGAAGAAGATATACACATCAACTATATCTCATATCTCATATAATAGTTAGGAATCTGTATTCATCAAGCAGATCAATATAACAAGTATTAGTTCATATTCTTCTTAGCAATATATATTAGATTCCGCATAATATATTATTGTTCACAGTCATTGTTTCTTCTATAATCATTGTGAAGTTATTCATAGTGGTTATAACCCTTATTAAAGGCTAGAAGATCCGTCTAGTTTCAGACTAACAAGTGGTATCAGAGCCTTTGAAGAAACTCTGAGTAAGAAGAAACTTCACCATGTGAGGACCAAAAGATGTACCTCCACCACCTGCACCCCAACCACAACCACAACAAGTCCCACATACTATGTCAACTGTTAAACTTCCTCTTCTAAAGAAGGGAGAATATGATATATGGGCAATGAAGATGGAACATTACCTTGCTCATACAGACTATCCCATTTGGGAAGTTATACAAAAGGGTAATGGACCAGTCAGTGTTACCACTGATACTCAAGGGGTTGTAAAAGTGTTTCAAACAGTATGAGGACTACTTTAACAATACACAATCACATAAAAAGTATATATTATTATTGCTAAGCTCATGACACCGAATGCTAATAACAATAGAGCATATATATATAGCCACATAGTATTCCTGCCCTAATGGTGATGTCCCAAACTAAAGACTGCCCACAACGCTCCATTGACCAATGACATCTATTCGTTTGTTCATTCGTTTAAAGTGGAAACCAAAGCAGATAGGGATAATTAGTCAACTAATAGATCTATTTATTCATTCGCGCTCACTTAAACCAATCCAAATTAGGCATAGTGTGACTATCATTCATGAATAGTTCGTGCAATAGGGTTTGTGAAGCAAACTTAGGAAAAACATAAACATGTAAAATCCGTTAAGATTACATGTGTCCAATTTTAAATGCAAACAATGTTTCTAACCCAAAGTATAATAGCTCATTTGTAAATCAGTATAACGGAGTAAAAGTGCGGGGCTGTGAACTCATCTTGATGATAAGGTAAAGAGTATACGTCAAAAAGTAGGGTCACTCAGAACGAACAGTGGTACACGGGTATGACCTAGAAGAATACGGGTTTCGATTTAGTCTCAGAAAGTTAACGTATGTGATTTGATGCATGAACGTTTATTATTCATTTTTGGTAAACGTTATTTGTGTATTAAAACATTAGTGATCGGTTTTTATGAAAGGTCTTAAGTTGTAAGTAAGTATGTACATAATATTATATTAGTTATATAAATATAATATTATATTATTATTAACGTATAAATAAATTTATTATTTATAATTTGACATTTCCAAATCGTTAAGTAATTTTGTCAAAACATTTTATTATTTATGTTTTCTAAGTAATTTCTAAGTATAAGGTTTTTACAAAAATTTTGGCATGACCCGTTCATGTTTACACATTTTTTCAAAGTCGTAGACTTTATCAAAATGACAATTTCAAACCATTTCCAAATCAAAATTTACATTTTACAAACTCTACATAATCGTTTTTCGTTTAAAACAAGTCTAACGAGTCACTAAAACTCTTATTGGCCTTTTAGGCCCACTAAGCCTTTAATATGCCAAAGTATGAAATAAATAAGTTCGATATACTAAAAACGATAACAAACAAGATCTAGATTCATCAATAAGCTACCACAAGCTCATAATAAGCCAAGACAAATAAGCCAAACCCATAAGCTATGGATAAGCTTGGGTTGTGGGTTTATGTTATGGGTGACGTGGGCTTGTAGGCCCATTAAGCTTTATTTGGGCTTATTGGTTAAGTCATATAAGCTTAATGTTTTACCCTTACAAAATAAGCTAGAAATAAATATACTAAATTTAAGTTACAAGAAATAAGCTTAAGATAATATTTCTTTATGTTTTCTTATTTATTCGTGTATATGTATATGCTAAAATAAGTTCAAATAATCAAACAAGCTCTCAAATAAGCTCACAAATATAAGCCGAATACAAAAGCTCAAAAGTACAAGTATTATTACATAAAAATAACCACGATCACGAAACTATGATTTCCTTGTATTTATTCTTAGAATTTTCGAACCACATCTATAACCTTTTAAGGTTTGTGTATTTTCAAAATCGTTCTTTTTATAAAACAAGATGTACAACAAAGGTTTATGCATCAAGAAGAGTAGAAAAGTACAAGTTATTTGAGGATTTGAAGACTTACAAAGAAAAATGATTTTTAGAGGTGAACAAAGATCGAGAACAATCCAAACGTTGTTTATTTTATACCCGAATGATCTTAAATGATCAAACCTTCAACAATCTTTAAAAGTTATTGATAAAAGATGGAAAATGTATGAATTTTGTATGTGTTTGTATATTTTCGTGGGTTTAGAGAGAGAGACAAGAACCAAGAATGAGCTCAATGTTGTGTGTGAAAATAATTGCAAGAAATGAGAAGCAACAATGTATTTAGACAAGAGTTTCACACACCAAAAGTGTGTAGGTGTGTGTGTGGTCACGGCAAGGAGGACAAGCCACAAAGCTAGGGACATAAAATATCACCTTTCAAACATAATAGAAGGAATCTGTCCTAATGCACTTAAATCAAAGTAGTATCGACTAGGAATTTCTAAATGATAAATTGGATACATACCTATGCGATTTGTTGGTGTTATTGGTTGTTAATGGTTTTGCATCAAGAAGGCAAAAAAGGGTGGGGGGGGGGACCAAAAGGGTCTCAATTATTTTAGGATCACTAGTGCTAGACATTGAATTAATTCTCAAGCATGCATGCACATCATATGTTACTTATTATTTCGGAATACGCAAATATGGAATACGCATAGCGACTTCACGGAAAATTATGAGATTTTAAATATTAATTAAAAATGTAAAAACGCGTCCACTGACAAAAACTACGATAAAATACATTACGGCTTGCTCCCGGAGACGATTCTCAGATATTAACGGGACAACTTCCCGGTTACACGTAAAAGTTAAACGAAACTTATAAAAATTCAAGTTAT
>BQNB010061438.1:4809-36495 GCA_026074375.1 Tanacetum coccineum | reverse complement strand
GGATAAAAGTAATCTTCTAGAATCCTCACGGAATACTTATCTTATACTATTATTGGTATTAGGTATTTAGAATATATATATAAGTATATATAGGCTAAGTATATGGTAATCAATGCCTCAGAAACAATTTTAACTTTCCCATCTATTGTAGCAGTTATTTCCATCTCTCCATTATCTAGTGTTCTGGCAGTAGCAGTGTTCCAAAACTGCTGGATGAGCGAAACATAGATAGTGGGATTTTCTATAAGAGCATACCTTATATGACTAGAATTGAGAAAATCCACTATCTGGTGAAATCCTTCACTTCCCTCTATTTTCTTTAAGTAAGCGACCATGTTGTATGTGTCACAAAACTCCAAATTCGCCATTGTTGATTGAGAAAAGATTGAACAAGGTCTGGGTTAGGTTCATTTATGAGAGTATGTGTGTTTGGCAAAGTTAATTGAGATTATATAGAGAGCACTGATTGGACCGACTGAATAAAATTGATTCTTTATCTTGAAGAAATCTTATGAGTGAAAGAAAGATCAAGAATTATCCAAATTAAGGACACCTATAATCAAAATATTTGGTAGAAATATCTCAACGGGTATATTTAATTGCCAAAAATCTGTTATGCCCTAAACAATACTAACAGTATTATAGCAGTACTAAATTTAGCCTAACAGCACTAAGTAATGCCTTCTTCTTGAGTGTATCCCTAAGCAACCAACCTAGCCTTGTTCCTGATTACAATGCCTCTTTCATCTTTCTTGTTCTTGTAGACCCACTTTGTTCTAATGGCCCTCTTGCCATATGGTAAATCAACCAAAGTCCAAACTTTTTGTAATTTAAATTGTAGAAGCTCATCCTGCATTGCTTCTATCCAGCTTGGATCTGTCAAAGTTTGAATCACCTTCTTGGGTTCTACTTGTGATAGAAAACAAGCAAACAGACAAGTATGAAGGTCTTCATGAGTTTTCCCTTCATAAACAACACTAATAAACCCTTGTTCATTTGAAGTCTTTGTCATTCTCCTTGTTTGTACACCAGACTGCACATCACCAATCACATGATCAAGTGAATGATCTTTATGGATTCTTGTATTTGGAGTACTGGGAACTAGATATGTGGTAGTAATGTTGCTCATATCTAATTCTGTTTCATCACCAAAGAAATTAGCATGTGTAGCTTCAAGTGGAGCAGTAGTAACTATTGGACTAACATTATTAATATTTAGACTACCAGTATTAACATTTGTACTGGCATTATTAATACTTGGCCCAACAGTATTAACATCTTAAGTACTGTTTTTAGGCCTCTCTTGATCATCAATTCCACTTTCTTGACTTACACCTTCATCATCCTTCTTTCCAGCATCACCAGAAGGTTGTGTTTCATCATTGCTAGCATTCTTTAAAAAAGAATCAAATAGTGAACCATCTTTCCACAATGGCATCAAAATGTAGTATTGGCTAGTTCCTGTCTCCTAGCTAGAATCACCTATACCAACACTTACTTCTGTACCTACAGAATCATTAGAGTTTATACCTGCAACAAGTTTGTACCTGCAACAACTGGCACATAATTCATTAATTTTGTTAGAACATCAATATCAAACAGCCACTTTGGTCCATCACCTATAATAATAGGCTTATCCTCCAAGAACCTAATATGCAAGTTTTCTTCTACTTTCCTAGTTCTAATGTTGTATACCCTAAAAGCCTTACTATTAGAATCCATCATCTGACTTGCCATCAAACTTACCCAAATGATCTAAGGTATTAAAGAATGGTAACATGACGACCCAAATGGTCTCATGAAGCTTAAGCAGAGGTTTCCTACTCTAACTATTCATAAGGGCATTCTTTATGAGGCTTGAACAACTAATACCCCTATACTGACATAGCAAGCATGTTAACTGCCTTCACCTAAAATGTATGGGTAACTAGAGTCGGCTAACATGGTTCTAGCTGCCTAATCATATGACCTATTCTCCATTTAGCAAAACCATTTGTGAGGAGTTTCGAGCTACACAATATATCCTCTTAATGCTTTCTTTTCACAAAACTCACTCATAACTCTATTCTTAAACTCTGTTCCATTGTCACATCTGATTACTTTTACTTTTTATCAACTAGATTTTCTATTTCAGTTATAAAGTTCTTAAGGATACCACTAGTTTCATCCTTAGTTACTAAAAAGAAAACCTAAGTAAATCTACTATAATCATCAGTAACAACAAGACAATATTTCTTATTCATTAAGCTGATCACATAAGTTAGACCAAACAAGTCCATATGCAACATGAATAAAGGTTGAGAAATAGAGTTATGAATCTTGGACTTACAAGAGGCTTTGTGTTGCTTTCCCTTAAGACAAGCAACACAAGTTTGGTTATTTTCAAAACGTTTTGTAGGTAAACCTCTTACAAGGTTATCCTTTAAAAGTTTATTAATAGTTTTAAAATTTATATGACCTAGCCTCCTATGCCATAGCATTAATTTATCAAATGTTGGCTTTTGCAACAAGACAGGTTAAACTCTCTTTAGGAACAATGTTCTTCATATCAACACTGTACATATTGTTCTTTCTAGGAACTTTAAGTAAAACCTGACTTTCATCAGCTAACTTAAAGTCAGGAGACAAAACAAAACATCCAGTTTAGTAAAAAGAACATTGTTCCTTTTGTCACCAACAATAGATCTGTGAAACACTAAAAAGGTTAAACTGTAACTCCTTGACAAAGTACACATCCTCAAAATCAAGCTTACCAGTTTTAAGAGTTCCTTTACCAGTAGTTCTTCCTCCTTTGGCTCCTCCTCCAAATGTAACATATCCTCCATCAAATTCTTTGAAGTCTGAGAGATAGGACATGTTGCCGGTCATGTGCCTTGAGCATCTACTGTCAACATAGCCTTGATCTTACTATATTGTGGTGATGACCCTGCCATAAAATAAGGAAATTATTTCCTTTGGGACCCAAGGCCAATCACAACCGGATCTGCCCGTCATCAATATAATTATGTCCACTTGAGAAGTAAGTGATGCACTTTTAAGTTTGGTAGTCGTCCAAACCCAACAATGCTAAGAGAGGCCGTTAAACACACATTAACCAGATTTGCCTTTACAGCATTAACGACTGCTGTATTTGGCCTAAGCAGTATTAACTGCTTTTAGCCTAGTAGTATAAAGTTTTCCCTTAGTAGTATTAACTTTTTGGTAAAAAATTTGGCTAGTTACTGTTGTTTTTGTTTGATAGGGACTCTTTTTAGTTGATTGTGCTGATTTAGAAAAACATGACATTGGTCTAGCACTATAAACTGTAGTTTTGGGATGAGCAGTATTAACAGGCCTAGCAGTATTAAGTGGTCCCTTAGGCCATTTTCAACTAAAACTGCCCTTGGAACAATGTTTCCCTTTAGTACTAGGGTAGCTTTTTTAAGCAAAATAAATTGTAATATTTCCCACCCTTGATAATTATTACCCAGATGTCATCCTATCCTCTTGATGGTAATTGCAGTTACCTATTGTACCTCCCAAAGTCACTTCCTAGCAGTTAGGATTTCTGAATATCCAGTTTCTTGATTCCCTAGGAGTTTGTTGATTTGTACAATTTTAGCATATTTAACTGGTTTCCGTAACTGTTTTATCTTGTTGTTGAGGTAACCAAAATTTATCTTAGCAACAGTAGGAAAGACAGTTTTCTTTTCTAACTTATCATTTGATACCAACTCCTCAACCAATGGGGCATCAGGAGATTTCATAACCTCATTAGAGATGTCTTCACTAACACTCTTACTAATCTTAGGTCCATATCCTTCAAACTTAGGCTGTTGGAACTCCTCTAAACCAGTAATGGACAAATCAAATAAGTTGGGGTAGAAAATAATCCGTAGGAGGCGGTGGCACACATTATAGCTCACAAACCCTAAACCCATTTCTACTTATAAATGACGGTATCTGCTCCCCTATTAATTTGTCTAGACTCTTAGAAGCATTATCAAATTTTTCAATCTTAAGTTGATTGCTTTCTTTGTCTTGCTTAAGCTTTTCTAACTCACTTTTAAGCACACTAATTTCTGAGTCTTTATATGAGATATCTCTTTTTAGAACAGCAAGTTGATCACAAAGTAGAACCTCATTCTTTTTGTAAAAGACAAGTTGTTCTTTTACAGATGCTAACCCTCATTTATAAGTAGCTTGGTAGAACTCATATTAAAATAAACTCTACTCTAAACCATCAAGTTGAGTTTTAAGAGTTTTAAAGCTTTTTAGACAAGTTTTTGAACAAGTTTTATCATTATGTACCTTAGAGTCTGAAAAAGCCATAAGAGCCATGTCTGAAGGGACTTCTTCATCTGCCATAAAGCTCCAGTCAAAAACAGCTCCATCAATAGCCAACATGGCTTTGGAAGAAATTTCTTCCACATTTATAGTCCTTTTAGAGCTGTCTTGATTCCTGCTCCTGTTATCTTGATTCCTAGGTCCTTTGCATTCCCTTGCAAAGTGTCCCAACTTGTGACAGTTGAAACACTCCACCCTTCTTGACTTGTCAATATCAGTTGTGTCACTCCCATTGATTAGTACTCGTTCTACTAGTTTCTGGAAAAACTTCTTGTCTCATTTTAGCATGCTATCTGAACACTATCCAAATCCCATCTCTTCTAAGTCATCTACAGAATTTTATTCAAGATCCTCAGTACAAGTTGAGACCATGTTTGGTTGACTGCCAAAATGCATAACATGTCCATCCACATAAGTTGCAGAAACAACATGAGTACTAGCAGTGCTAGCTTGAGTATTAGCAGTTAACTTCATAAGCAGTATTAACTTCATTAGTACTGCTAGTAGATGACATAAAAGCCAAGTTCTGAGAACTTGTGCTTGAGCTTGAGTTTGCGGTTCCTTTAACCTCTTGTTCAAGAATCTTGAAATTGTTGTAGAGATCATCAAAGCTCATTGTGTCTAGATTAGGTTTATTCCTCCAGACCACAACATGTAATATTCCCACTGAAGAAGAGCATACTTTCTCAAAAATTTCAAATTAAGATCTTCTTGTGAAATATTTTCACCAAGGATAGCCAACTGACTTATAATCTAAAGCTTGTTAAAAATAGAATCAAGAGACACTGTGCTTAGAGCACTAAAGTTCTCAAACATTTGCTTCAGAAGAGTCTTCTGAGTTTTCTTTGTGGCATCATTACCACCAAATCTTGTTTGTATATCAGCAAACAAAGTCTTGCCATCATTGTACTGATTAAATGTCAGTAAATGTTCATTTGGAAGTGCCATTAAAAACATACTTCTTGCCTTCACATCATTCTTCTTTTAAGTCTTTTCATCAGTAGTTACAGGACCTAGTATTAATGTAGTTGAGGAACCATCAGCATTTGTTATTGTTTGAGCTGATGGTTTGAATGAGTTTCTATTCTTTATGACATCCCATAGAGCATAGTCTTGTACCTATTGTAAAAGTATCTCTCATTCTTAGCTTCCACATACATATCACCCAATTTTAAGAAGGGCAATTTGTATAGTATTGGTTTGGGCATTTCTAGAATCCATCTCTTTCTTTGTTAGTAAAAGATCTATTCTTGTTAGTTCTTACTAAGATCTAAAGTTTCAGAACACAAGCTCTGATACCACTTGTTGATCCCAACTCAGATCTTGCTAACCTTGTAAAAGGCTTAGTTGTATTGAATAGATTCAAGACAACTATGCTAAAAACTTTGTTACTACTAAAGAGTATGCAAAATCTACTCTTTAATACTTAGAAGAATATCAATGTAACAGTGATATGTATGAACAATGTAGTAAACTGTATAAACAACAAGGTTATAAATAGCGTGAAGCGGCGTAGCCGTCATAAGCCAAGCCTCGAGCTTTAGGCGGAGGCGTTCGTCAAAAGCGTTTATTAAGGCGTGCCCAAGGACGGCAAAAAATATTTATAGAGTGGTCAATATTAGTTAGCTACTAGGATTAAAATTGAGTAACGGGGTTACTAAGCCCGAATCCCATACAACCCAAAGCATAAATACTTGTAAATAAGCTCAAATCCATGAAATTTTTTAAAGCTTCAAAAAAACTCACGCTATAGCGCGCTATATGGCGCCTTATTGCACGCCACGCCTCAAGATCACGCCTTGGCCTGTTTCGTAACGTGGAGGCCACGCCTCGCGCTATAGCGCCGCTATAGCGCGCTATGGCGCCGCTATTTAGAACCCTGATAAACAATGATATAATCAAAAAGCTCCAATATTATTATGGTGAATAATACGATTACTCTGTCTAGTACTAGGGTTTACAACCTTAAAGCTTTGAATGTGGCTATGATGTGATTAACTAAAACCATAACCTAGGATCTCCTTTTATACACCAAGGAGTCATTTACAAGATAACTACAAATATTCTAAAATTCTACAAGATATCAACATATCTTCTAACTATATAAGATATGCATTGAATAAGTCCATACATATCACTAAACACGTATTTATCTCTTCAACAGTCTTAGTCTTTATGCAGCAGTGTTAAGTCCTTCAGCAGTGTTAAGATAATACTGGCATTATTAACATTACTCTAGCGTACTAACATGGTTCGATACTTGTTAGTTATAACTCAAGCAGTAAAAACTTTTGGCTTAGTAGATAAAAGTGTAAACCTTAATTCCAACACCGACGTGCCACTAACAGGCGTGTGGAATTTTATATTACATACACGCGTGAGCGCCTGTAAGGATTTTAATATTTCATTTTTTTATATTTATTTTTAGGTTACGATGTAAAATCCACCACAAATGATATCTTCTGAGATGTACCATTGAATGGTAGTGAAATTTGTACGATACATGCTGAAGTAGTTCAACATTTTGACGAATTAACCTTGCTCGCATTCTTACTTTACCAATCATACCAAGCAAATAACCAGGAGAGTTTTTTGTTTCATTTCTATTTTTCCTTTTCAATGTTTATATTTGTACAATGGGGACATTGTACATATCAAGTTGGGGGAGAGGGAAATTAGAAATGATAACTACTTGTCCTTCTAGCAAGTTTACTTTGAAAAATTTAACTAAAACAAACTAAAAAAAAAAAAAAAAAAAAAATTTAGACATGTTTTTCATGAACCAAACTAGTTTTAAGCGTGAAACAAAGTGGCACATAACCCTTATATTCTAAATTGTGAGGACTAAGTCTTTCCATTTTTTTCATTCACATAAATCCACTAAATTAAGAGAATGTGTCGGTGGCATGTAGTATACTTTAGAACTTGACCATTTTTTCATATCGACACCACAATAATAAGCATCACACTTTAGTATTGTCGGAATTGAGTAGGATAGAAGAAAGAATTCTTAGGATTTAACCCAAATAGCTCATATGTGTCATATTATTATGTATATTGACTTTTCACATTGATTAGTCATTCCCAATTTAGAAAACCCCTTTGTTGCACTAATCTTTTGTGCAAGATACCCCTAGAATAACCTTCTGAGCCAATCTTTTATTTTTGTTACATCCTAATGTGAAATAATTATTTCGTTACACCTAATCCGCCTTAGCCAACCGTGTAGTTTCTTTTAAGTCCATAGTCAGGCATTTACTTGTTAATCTTGGTTCTACTGTAAATTCCATGGGTCATGAAAAGAGTATGATTACGATTGAAAAGTTTCAAAGATCAAGGAATTTTCAAAACTTAAGTGGGGGATACATTGTAAATATCCTGTGTTATTTTTACGTATATTAATGTGTGCGGTTGTCGTAAAGATTTCAACACGAAGTTTTACAACTCCCTAAGCAGTGTACCTAATCGTTGTAGTGTTAGTTAGGCAAGACTCGGGGGTTGTTATCGATCTCAATGAGAATAGTTGGGAAGGCTTGATCAACCGAATCTAACAGAGGTCTTCTTGGTTGAGAGAAGAATCTTTTTTGTATTTTTATTTATAGAAAGCCAATAAAAATCATTGGTTTTGAGAGTTGTTTTGATTAACTAATAAAACTAAAAACATAATCTAATCTATTGGGGATACCTTTATGATAAAAAGGGATGTATTTAACTAATCATGAACTACTCCTTAGAATGCTTCTATCAAATCCGTTGCATGTGTCACATGTTGATGATCTGTGTAAGTATTTTCCAAGTCATGAACAAAAATACACGAACACGGTCCATCAATTTAAATCCTTTTTTTTGTAAGAAACGACAAGTAATGTAGTATGAAGACAATTACAAGGCCCCTAAGAGTATATTAAATGCAATTGAAATATCCTAAGAGGGATCAACCATATAAGGGGTAAGGTAGTATGAAGAGTGTTACCGATGGTATCATTTCTACACACCACCTTTCCTTAGACGTCATCCAATTTAATATCATATGCTAGTTTTCTAAAGCCTAACGTGCACATCCATCACAAGAAGCAACATTAAAAGGATCTAAAATCTAAGTTTCATACAATCATAAGTAAATACAAAGGAGGGTTTAGCCTAGCATGTTATAAAGAAAGCAAGAACATAAATTAATCAAACAACACATAGACATATTTAATGATAAAAGATAAACAATCTTACTTGATTAAAACATGGATTAAGGTTCAGTTACAATTGGGTTTTGAGGCCTTAAAGACAGCCTAAAAGCTGCTAGAATGATTAGGGGTTTGAAATCCACAAAAAGTATTTATACAACGTTACACACTCAAAAACCAAACACGGTTTTCTATATAAAAGAAAAGCGTCGCGACGGCGTTGTGTTGTAGTCGTGACGCCGTCGCCAAGTAGAATCTTCTAAAGCCAGTTTAAGTCGGCTACGTCTTGACGCCGTCATCAACTCCATGACGCCGTCACCATGAAAATCCTGACGCCGTCGCTTGAAGCCTGCGACGCCATCTCCACGCTCTTAGAGTCAAATTCTTCAATATAAATGGTGTAGAGTCGTAGTCTTGTCCGTTTCTTCTCTAAATTAGCCCAAGTCCACGTGTATTTCCCTCTAATTTGCCATCCAAGTTGCTAAAAACTGAAAATAAACATAGAGCACATAATCTGGGCATATTTTCATGATTTAGGAGGTTAAATGACCTGAAATAGTGTATAAAATGACAACCTCATCAATACCCCTAACACTTCGGATTTGCTTGTCTCAAGAAAAAGGGATTTCTACGTACATAATTGTAATATTAGGGGCTTTAACCTACTCTTTAAAGCAGTTTACCACACAACCATCTAGACCGCGTAATTAAAAGCAAACGAAAAGTATATACGTAGCACCTCCCGATGAAGATTTGGATTCTCTCTTCTCTCCGGTGATAATAAATTATAACAACTATGGAAACAAAACAGAACATAAACATCTCATTTATCCTTTCATAGCATATAAATTATCATAGGCTTGGTAAAGGATCAAACCTTCAACCGCTAGGCGCAAGTATTAATCATTACTATCAAGAGAGGTCTTTTAAGGTTGCTAGGGGTGTAGAGTGTAAGACAACATTAATGGGAACTGGAAACGGATGGAATACAAATAGGGATAACTTTTGGTGAATTCGGGGTGAAAGTGGTTAGCTAATTATATATTAAATACAAATGTTGCTTGGGTAGCTAAGCCAAACCCAAGGATAAGAAACAAACACTACAAACTCTTACATCAATCTCTTTTCTTTTTCTTTATCTATTTTTCCTCTTTTTTCCAAACATAGTACAAACATCGACTTGGGGATTCAAAAACACACCCCTATACTTGAACTTTTACATACTCGATATTTACAATCTAACTAATGACCCGAATTAATTTGGATCAAAATAACATGGAGATTATTTGACAAACATATGGGGGTATTGACTTAACTTATCTTCCCCATTCTTCCGTAAAACAGATACACATGAATCCCAATCATCCTAAAATTATATTTACAAGGATAAGGACGTAGTAACCGTTTTTAGAGTGAGCTTTTCTTAAGGGAGACTTTAGAAAAGTTCTTAATTGCTCTTTTGGAATATTAATAGTATATTTTATCGTGTGTTAAAACACCGCAATCAATGCTCTTTATTAATAGTCTGGCTTAACCAGAAAATTACGAGAATTGTGAAAAATGATAGGCTCGGAGGGGTGTACTAGGGGTATCTTGCATTAAAAATGAGTGCATGGCAAAGGTGTCAGATAGTTATATGATCGAGGTGACCATCATAACAATTACATGTTTTAAACATGGGTTAATCCTGGTGCCTCTTATCTAGCAAATCCTAGTTCTCACTATGCGGTCTCGGGATGCATCACAAAAACAAGTTTTAGAACTTAATATACTATCGGTACACTCATATAATTTAATACCGATACCAATGTTCCAAAAAAGGCAACAAAGACCACACGTACATATTCGTAACGACGGAATAGACACATATAACTGCATTCGAACCTTAACTCGAACAAGCTAAAGGTATAAACTATTTCGGGTATCAAAAATGATACCTGAATTCCTATAGATCTAAAGGCGAACCTCACATTTTTTAGGGTGGAATTTTGAGGGTTTTTTTGTGTTAGTCATATAAATTCCTATCCATGAGATGCTATTAATACTCATTTTTCGTCGGTATGTGTCATAAAAAAATTTTGGTTAAAATTACCTTTACGCTATGTTTCTATATATTACCCATTATTTTAAGGACAACGCAAATGAAAATTGAAGGAATCGTTTCTAAGGCTTATTTTCCCCTACACTTAAGTTGAACATTGTCTCCAATGTTCTTTAAAGGTACCTGTCTAAACGAATAAATGGAAAAGAAAACAAGTAAAAGAAACTAGTACTCCCCTGATTTGCTTAATAATGGAGAAGAAACGTGCGATAACTGGTTAAATCTGTGGAAACTAGAAGGGGAGGAGGGTGGAATAGTTTACAAGTTCTTTAGGGTTTTAAAAGTTTACTTTCAAAAATGTTTAGATCCGAGTTATATGTTTAACCAATTCACAATATGAACAAGCAATAACGATATAAACTAAAATAATGATAACGACAAATAATAAAGTAAATCAGAGTATAAGGAAAGAAACAACCAACCAAGACTCCAAGATTTTATAGTGTTAAGCTACGAAGCACCGCTTCGTTCCTACTCCCACTTTCCCCGAGTACCCGACTCGAGATTCACTATGTCAACAATCTCCCTTTAGTCGAAGAAAAACCGTTTACAACACGTCGCTTACGTTATGGTTTGTACCCTGAAACTAAGCTAAATGTGGAGTCCTAATCTTAGCTAGAACCAATCTACCACTTTACAAGATATACACACTCACAAGATCTACACTATCGGATCTACATAATATTCAAATCACACAAATACAGAAGATAAATACAATAGAGGTTTGGTACTTATAAGAAAAGAGAAGAGATCACTAATTAACACTTCGCTTCTTGACGAATACGAGTGTTCTTCTCTTGCACTTGAATGAGAGGGAAGAGATGAGAAGAAGAGACTAGATCACTTGAAACAAGATCTAAGTATGTTAGTGATCAAGAGTTTTAGTGAGAGAAATAAGTTTTAAAGAGAGAAAGAATAAACTAAAAAATTACATGCAAAGAGGAATGCTTTTTAGTAAGGGGTGGACCAGTATTTATAGACAGGAAAAAACAACGGTAACTGGTGACGGTCCCTGCAGGTCTCCATATATATTAAACGGGGCCCGCAGGCCTAGATAAGGGGCCGCCACCTAGACTTCACTCCCTTTTATGTCTTTTTGTGGGAAAGGTTGTATCTGGTGTAGAAGCTTTTCGTTTTGGGAGAATTTGAACTTCAAATTTAAGTTTTTAATTAAAACTTTTTTTTTATTATACAATATTTTGTATAATTAATTTGTAAAAATCTTTTGTAAAAATGTAATGGAATGAAGAGAAAAATATTTTTCTTTGATCACTAATCATGCTTAATGATTTGTTTGTTCATACATTAAGTGATCACCAATCTTAGAAATAGAATTTTACGATTAATAATTTGTAAACGTTTAATTTTATCATAAATTTTTTTACATTTTGTTATTATCAAAACGTTGAGAGGTCGAAAAATATAAATAACTATTTGACATTATTTTATATAACAATCTCCCCCTTTTGATATGACAAAAGAAAACTCATTTTGTATAAAATTAATAGTTACACATTATTAATAAGTTTTGTTCCATTTCTCCCCCCTTTTGTCGAATTCAAAAAGGATGATCGTCGAGTTGTTGTAGGAAGAAAGAAATCGACAATATCAAGACTCCCCCTTGATGTATGCTCCCCCTTGTTCGAGGTACCAAGGGATCGATCTTACGAAATTTGTTTGCTACAAAACAAAGTTAGAGGTACAAGTGCAAGACAAATATCCTTTAAGCAATACATGAGATTTAAGTCACTCAAAATAGAGTTTCATTCAACAATCAAGAAACTCATACATAAATAGACGGCACATACAACATACAATAGAGCTAAGATAAGCAAGAAAACATAAATCCATAAATTACACTACAATCTAAACATACAAAGGAGATAAGTCCTAAATGATTCATGATTCATAGGAGATGACTTTTGAGCAAAAGATTTTGGGTGACGCATTTATGAGACTTTTTGAAAACATTTCAAGGTGGTGGTGGAAAGTGAGAGGTAATTGCGGTAGTGAGAATATATTCAAGATGAGCAAACATGATGTTCATTTCATCTCTTAAAGTGAATAAAAGGTTTCAGTTGTGAGAGCAACATATGCAAGTTGACCCATGATAGTCATGATATTTGTAGAAAAGAGGATGGCCCATGATAGGTGGTTAAGGTTGGGGTGGAGATGGTGGTGATAGAGTGTCATGAATGTGATCAAGAGGAGTGATTGGTGACAAAGAGAGTGTGATATCCAAAGAAGGATGAATTTGAAGTGGTTGAGGGTTTAGAGGTCTAGGAGGAACATCCGAAATGTTGTCAAGCAAGGGGTTCAAGTGATGAGGAGAAGTTGGTTCATTTGAGGATGGTGGTGAGATTTGAAGTTTTGAGTGAAAGGAAGAAGATGTGTTCTCTTGACTTGATGATGTTTGATTAGTGGATGTGGTTTTTGATGGTGCATTTGGAGGAGTTGGAGATGAAGAAGTTGTTGTAGGAGAAGGTGTGGTGGTGACATCTTCATCACTAGATATGTTGACAAATAGTTGTCTAGGAGGGATTATGGTGAGTTTGATTTTCTTGGAAGGGTTAGATGAGGAAGCATTGGTGGAATTCATGGTAGAATGGTGTGAGGAAGATGAAGATGATGATAGAAGTGGGGAGGATGACTTATTTAATTAGGGAGGAAAAGATCAAAGTGGAAAAGCATGAGAGTTGAGTTTTTGGATTCCAAAAGTGGTTTAGCAAAATGCAGAAGGTTTAGCTGGGTCTAAGAAAGAATAGTCAACTGCACAGAAAATCAGGAGCCACAGTGAAAATTCTGTGACTTCTGATGGCGGTCTCGTAAATACCTGGCGGTCCCATATATATTAGGGGGCCGCCCAGTAGTTATGGGGGGCGTTCTCTGGAGACAAGAAATTTTTCCAGTTTTTTTGATTTTGTGTAAATCCTGTACAGAGACAGTTTCCTATTTTTCCCTTTTGTAGTCAATTTCAATTCACCATGAATCATCTAATACTTAACAATCAAGGTTATAAGACTAAACATCCTAAGCTCAGCAAGAAAAACATATGTAGGCAAATTAACAATTTTATAAGCATGCATAATATAACAATAGCCAAAGTGTATCAAGGTGCATGCATGGGTTTAGGATGATAAAGTTGAATAATCATCCAAGGTAAGTAATGTTGCTCGTATTTCGTACTAAGTTACTAATAAGTAGCATAAGTTTGAATACCTAAGTATAATAGATTGGTAAATAATATAGATAATAATGTCATAAAGTAATTTCCCTTACAGTTCACTTCTTCATGTTTCTCCACAACTTTTTGAGACTTTTTCCGATTGACTCAAACTTGGCACGAATATGACTTATATTTTTGAAATTTTAACTCACAGCCCTTCCCTCATGAAAGTACCGTTTTTCAAGGTTTAACATTGTGTTTAGTAAGGGTTGATTAAATTCATTTAATATGAGAGGTATGTAGTTTCGTGTCTTTTGATGATCAAGTCTAGTGACTCGAGGCATTGTTACCTAAAATGACACAAATAAAATCATATTTTAATTGTTTATACTTGTATTGAAGTTTTAAGCTTGTGTCTAGTGTGTGCCTATATGCAACAAATGTGGAGTAACGATTAACTCGACCTAAAAATAAAATCCTAAGAGTTAACCCAAACGCTCCTTAATTTGATTTTGTTCAACCCAACAAGTCAAAAAATACATATGAATTATGTATCTCAAAATTTGTTCATGAGATCATTATGCATGTGTTTGAAAACGTTTTTAGATTGTATAGACAATGCATAACAACAATTTTATTTTGTTCCTAACGTGAGTGATTTGAAAATGAAATTGGGGTTTTGGTTCAAAATCAATTTTTCGATAAACTCACCAATGTATGAAAATCCTATGTCTACGGGAAGCATATTAGTTATACATTCTATTCTAGTAGTCCTAATTGTACAAATCTAAAAGAAAAATAGAAAATCCCCAATTTTAATTTTGATGTTCATCATGAACCCTAGACTCAAATTGAAATAAAATGGATGAAATGACTTACAATTGATGATCTTTAAGATGTTGTGAATGATTATAAGTGTTAATTTGATCTTCAATTATAGTTTTAATGGGTGATTTTAAGTTTTTGGGTGATTTTCGTCCTTTTGGCACTGCAGAGAAGAAGGGGTGTGTTTGGTTTTGTGTTTTGAAAATTTTTGACTAAGTGTTAAATATGATGTCTTGCTGGTGGCGGTCCCATATTTCCTGGCAGTCCCAAATATATTGGGGGCCGCCTAGGGTAAGGGACCCGCCCTCAACGAGGGTTTTTGGACTTAGTTTTTGACAAAAAAAATTACCAAGAAGAGTGACATTTTAATTTGCATTTCGCGAATTAAAAATACTTAAAGTACTTCAGATGAAGTAATTTAGTTGTCACGACACGGAATGAAACACGGACTAGAATCGACACTAGAAGAAGGAGAAGTGGACACATAAGATTTATGGAATGTGTTCTATCATTCCTAAACCAAGACGTAAATAGTTAAGCGATTCACGTTTAAGGGGTTTAGGAAGAATGTCGGCGATGTTGTTGACGGACGGAACTTTTTCGATTGAGATATGTCCTTTCTGGACATTATCACGAAGAAAGTAGTGACGTATTTCGATGTGTTTGGTACAAGAATGTTGCATCGGATTTTTGCTAAGGTCAATCGTGCCTTTTCTATCGCACATGATGGGAACGTCATCGAGTCGTACGTCGTAGTCGATGAGAGCTTGTTTCAATCATAGTGCTTGCTGACATGCCTTTCTAGCACTTACGTATTCGGCTTTGGTAGTGGATATAACAAGAGCAGTTTGTTTCTTCGAGAACCAAGATGTTAAACAACATCCCACGAACGTACAAATACCGCTAGTGCTTTTCCTATCCACATAATCTCCCACATGATTAGAGTCGGCATATACTAAGGTTTCTATGTCGGTCCTCTTAGGATACCATAATCCTAAGTGCATAGTACCTTTAATGTATCGAAAGATACGCTTAACCGCTTCAAGGTGAGAGATTTTGGGATCCTCTTGGAAGCGGGCACAAAGGCATACACTAAACATGATATCGGGCCTACTTGCCGTTAGGTATAATAAACTACCTATCATGCCTCGATACTTGGCATTATCTACCGACTCACACTCTTTGTCTTTCATGAGTTTAGTATCAGAAGACATGGGGGTTTTCATTGGTTTAGAATCTTCTAGACCAAATTTCTTAAGTATTTCTTTAATATACTTAGATTGATTAAAGAATATACCATCTTCCATTTGTTTTATTTGTAATCCAAGGAAGAAGTTAAGTTCTTAGTTTGTTTGATATGTAGATGGTGCAATTAGAATTTCGGGTATTTCGAGGCATGCAGAGAAACAAAAAAGTAGAGATAATCATGATAATGCTTCTATGACACTAATAAAAAGCTAGAAAACACAATTATGATACATTATTATGAATCTATGATTATAGTTATGCATCTAATTTTAAGGTCGGTGCATCTTGGGTATGCGGGTTATTTGTTATTATTATCCTTCTTATTTTTGATAACTTTCTCATTTGAGCCTTAATTACCTATATATATTATTATGTTAACAGTGTTATGGTGGAAGGGGACTGTGATTTTCCTTGAGGGAACAGTAGTGTACACTTCTTATGGAGATCACCATGGAGAAGGGCGTTGTTTTATGTCAGTTGTTTAATGAACCACCCTTTTGAAACTGCTACAGCTAGGATTGAGTTACTTCACTGTCACATTTTCTTAGCAACTGGGGGAAAAGTTTCTTTGTGTTTACTTTCTTTTAAGTTTATAACCTTGGTAACTTCCATTGCTTTGTATTTCCACTAGATAAACCGCACTTTAGATATATTTGATCATGTAAACCTATTTGGGCCCTATTGCCAAGATTTACCAGTGGGGAAAGTTATGGGAGAATTCAGGTATTGTTCTCTTGAGGGCCCTTGATCTCTTTACCATGGTGGCTCAAGCCCATTTTAGATCTTTGTAAGTTGGAAATAGGTATGTGGTTTAACTGATTATCTATACTTTTTATGAATGTGCATTGATGAGGATTTAAAGATTTTTGTTATTTAAGAAATTAGCTGTGATGTTGTTTGGAGATGAAGGTGGTAAATTGGTTAATGGATAGTCAGGCAAATTTAATGTGGTTGTTGTTTGGTTCGGGTAAGAGCTCTCGTGGTAGTGGTGGTGGTTGGGATTGGTGCGGGAAGGTGGTACTTTGCTGGGAATTGTCGCTGAGTGGAAACATTAGTTTGAGTGGATGAGCTTGAAGTTATTGACGTTGTTAAAGGAGTGTTTGTTTCAGGGGATGATGTAGAAGATGATGGTGATGTGTTTGGTGTAGGAGATATTTCGATGTTGTGTCTGGTGCAGGGGATGATTGTGATTGTCTGGTGCAGGGGTTGATGGTGATGATGGTGGTGTTGTGGGTTGTGAATAGTGAGGGGGGACTGTGAACGGATGGTAGGCAATGACAAGGAGTGGTTACTTTGGTGGTGGGTATGGTTAAGAGGTTAGGTGGGATGTGGATGTAAGGGATAACGGGAAATTGCTTCTCTTATCAACTATTGTTGTCATGTGGCTCGAATTATGTGGTGATGTTGGTTAGTGATAGAAAATTGTACGTGTGTGTGATGGGAGATGTGGTCTAGACGAGAGTAGATATAACCGTTTTAATCGGTTTTGAGAGATAGCCAAACTAGGACTGTGGGAAATAGCTCTAGGATTTTGAGAAGTTTTTTCTATGTGTAGTGTTGTAAAACATATGCCTTGGCTGAAGACCTTTGTTAGATAGGATTTTGAGGTGTTCAAGTGATGGAGGATGATTATATAGTAATTCATATGGACTTTTGTTGTTGAGAAGGGGTGAGGGTAATCTGTTGATGAGGTAAATGGAGGTTAGGATGCAATATCCCCAAAGATGTTTTGGAAAATTGGATTGAAAGTGTAACGCTCTTGCAACTTCTAAAAGGTGTCCATGTTTCCTCTCTACCCTTGCATTTTGTTATGGAGTGTAAGGGCAGGAGGTTTGATGTATTATTCCTTTGTTATTGAAGAATTCAGTGAGTAAAGAGTTTACAAACTCTGTGCCATTGTCACTTCTTATCTTTTAGATTTGTGTTTTGAATTGAGTGCGGACATAAAAGTAAAAGTGTTTGATTGTTGTGGTGACATGGTGTTTGCTAGGAAGTAAATAAGTCTATGTGTCTCTTGAGAATTCATCAATAATTGTTAGAAACAATTTGCATTTATTGAAAGTTAGATGATGGTAAGGTCCCCATACATCTATATGAACAAGTTCAAACTTTAAAGTTGCATTAGAAAGACTAGGTACAAAGGGTAAAGCATGGTGTTTTGCTAAAGGGCATATAGTAAAAGAAGTAACTAGGTCTTGGGGTCTAAACAAATAGCTGCTGATGTTTTTGAGTACTTTTGTTAGGAGGGATTGGAACAAGTCTCGCTTGCCACTTTCGATTGAGGTTTGGTTGTGCGTGTGAGTACTCAGTAGAGGGAGGAATGTAGGTTGTGCTTGTGGTAGAGGAGTTGGTGAATGTTTTGATCTACCACTGGAGAGTCCCTTGGGTTATGATGCCTATCATGGCCTAAACAAGTACATGTGTTATAAGTGAAAGTGATTGATTTCAAGGATTTGTGTAGAATTTTGCTGACTGAGATGAGACTATAAGTAAATGTGGGAATGTATAAAACATTGTACAGGGTGATGTTTGACTATAGAGTTACGTAACCAATGATATTACATGATATTGTTTGTCCATTTGGGATATTGATGATTATTGGTGTTATGAGTGTGATAGTGTTATGCATTAGGTCAAGTGAGATACATATATGATCAGTTGCTCCACTATCTATAATCCAAATTTCCTTAGATGTAGTAACATAATGAGCTATAAGTCTCTTACCAGCCATGAAGTTATAAGAGCGAGATGTGGAAGCTTCTGAGTTATTCTGCATCATCAAAAGAACTTGATTGAGTTAGTTCTTGAGCAGATCCATCCTGGCAGTTACAGAGCAATCTAGTGGCAGAGTAGTCATGTTTGCTGATGATGCTTCTGTCTCTACTGGTGTATCATGAACCACAGTCATGTTGACAGCTTTGTTTCTTGGTTGTGAGTTGAAGGATTGGTTTCCAGGTTGTGGTGGTTTCTCTTGAGGTGGCTTGATACTTGTTGTGTGAGGGATGTCCCACTGGATTTCAAACTAGTTTATGTAACATTGCTTCTGTGGTATTTCATTCTTTGTTGCAATTTCTTCTAATCACTCCTGGTTTTAAGTGCTCTTTAGGTTGAGTTTGTGTATGTTTTTGTGCTCTATTGTTCCTGTAGGAGGTCAGATATAGTGTTTGACCTTTAGGTGTTTGGTTACAAGCAAATGACTCTGAGGATGTGGATTGTATTTGGTGCTTCTTCTTTGCTTTTCCATCATGTATTAGCATGTATATGCTTTAGACAACTATAGGTAGTGGTTGTAATAGAAGAATTTGGCCTCTTATTTTGTGTAGCCTCATCTAAGCCCATGAGAAACTGTATCAATCTTTTTCTCTGATTTCAAGTCTTGAAAGAACCAAGTGATGCACTAATTTACTTTGCAATAAGAACAAAGAGTAGATAGAGAGAGAGAAACCATGATATATACTGGTTCGGGAAGGGGGTTTAGTCCTTCTGTATATCTAGTTGTGAATCCACGACTTTGATACTACACTAGTATAATCCTTATGGTGGACTACAAACCGTGTTACAATTTAACTCCACCGATATGCAATCGATGCTCACAAAGAAGAGTTACTACCTACGGCATTCCGCCTTAGGAATCCACCCCTAAGAACCCATGATTCGACTTATCCTATAAACTCTAAAAGCCTTCCTCTTTGAAGCTTACCAAACCCCAACTAGATCCCCAATGATCTAGGCTTGATCCCACGGATACAAGACTTCTCTTACAACTCGATTGAATAAAAGATATATGGATGAACCAAGTCCTAACCTAACCTAGAGACTCGATTCTAAAGAAAGGGTATGAGAAAGAAAACCCTTGACAAATCACACAAGTATAGATTAGGTACTTGTGTGGCTCTCTTGCAAAGATGTATGTTCTTCAATAGATGATAAAAGAGAAGATTAAGAACACAAAAGGCGTTAGACTTAGGGATTAGAGAAGAGATAAGAGAGGAAAGAATGCTTGCAAGAGGTGGGGAATAAAAAGGCCAAGGGTAGGTATTTATAGGTGAAGGATTCTAAAATTGTAAAAACAATTCGAGTCTGGCGCTCTGCCTGCGCGTCAGCACGTGGCCAGAGCGCTAGTTTCCCGACTTTGTTTTTCTTTAGGATCTTGGCATTTTAAATACCCGTACTTGTTAAACCCCTAATTGTACTTCATGTTATGACCTTTTAACCATTCTTACACTCAAGGTCAACCAACTCAAATAGCCATTTGATAAAACATTTGTGAAGTATTAAAAGCTTTTTACTTATCTAATATTGTAAAGAGAGAAAAGAATTATCGAAAAGGGGATATTTTAGGTATTCCTCAAAGAGTAACTAGCTTAGTTAGGATCCAACTAAAGATTTGAAATAGCTAGTTACAATACAAGAGAATATTCTTAGAATATTCTTTGCTTGGAGAGAAAAGGGGAAGAATTTGAAATTTAAATTTCAAATTAAATTAGTCACATGTTGGATAAGAGAGAATTCGTTATGAAAGAGTTAGCATGAGTTGGCATGATGTGACATAAGGGAACCTATTGATCTTGCTTTGAAATGGATGGTGAGGATGTGAAGAAGAGAGGTAAGATGGATTGGTGAAGTGGCAAGATCAATAGTAGAAAGAGAGGTGTGTTTGTTGTATGAGTGAGAAGTGTATGTTTGTGAGAGGAAGTGTGTTTGTTTGAGATAAGAGTTTAACCCAAGGTTTGAGAAGAGAATGAGGTATATTGGATTGATGAGGTGGCTTGATCAAGGGTATAAGAGAAAGTGTGTTTGTCATGTTTGTTTGAAATCAATCCAAGGGTGGAGAAAAGAGTGTAGGAACTTAGATTAACGAAGTGGCTTAATCAATGGTGAGGATGATGGAGTGTATGTGTGTGTGTGTGAAATTCAAATGTTGTGAAGAAGAAAATGAATAATGGATATGTGGTGGAGAATGTTTTGATAAGATATGGAGGATCCTTGGTTGGGAATGAAAGGGGCATAAGGTATAACAAGTACAAGGATAGTACATTATGTAAGGGAATGTGAGTTGGCATTTTGGGGATTATTTGGTGAAGGCTTATGTGAGTGAAGGTTTGAAGATAAAGATGAGGAAGATGAAGATAAGGATGAAATTAAAGGATTGATTTAGGTTTATAATCACATTGCCAATAAGAGAGAAAAGAGTGAGCGTATGTGATTATGGGATTGTTTAGGAGAAAGGTGTTTGGAGTATGTGTGGAAGAGATGAAATCATTTGTTGGGTAATAAGGGTGAACAAAAGATTAAGAGGATGGGTTGTATGATTGTGTAGAAGAAGTGTGGACTTGTACCTGTGAGTTTGTAAAACATTTATAGGTAAGGAAGTGAGAAAAGTCAATGTATGATTAACCTCCAAGTACCACAAACTCATTTAGTCATTTAGACTTTAATCCATGATAAATAACAATGGATTTGATCACTAATCATCTTGATGCAAACAAGCTAAGTGCTTGCATCTTTAGTAAAGCATATCCCATAACAGGAAATGATGCGTTTACACAAAGTGACCTTTGACTTAGTTTGACCAACAAGGGAGTAAAGCCCGTTACGTGATTAGGAACAACGTAAATCCGGATTAAGGTTAAATGAATACATTTTCTTGTTGGTATGTTGAAAACATGATCATACTAGGTTTAGAAAGAAGTTTTGGCCTTGGCTAGAGGCATTTGATAAAAGATTTGAGTTGACGTTTTGTAGAAAAATGGGAGGATTCATTTTTGCTCTTATTTAAATCTAAAACTCGTTTGTAGTGTTCCCAAATGCTAAAATATCATGTACATACCTTTATTAAAGTTTCCACATGTGTCCGGTAAGAGGAAAGCCGACAAAAGTAAATCCATAAAAACGGAGTTCGCTTGTGGCGCGCTGCTCACGCGCTGACGCGTGACCAGCGTGCCGGACAGAGAAATCCGGTTTTATGGATTTAGGCTATCATTTGTTATTTTACGTTTTGTGAACGTTTATTTGTCATCATTAAAACATAAAGGAGATCCTAGTCAATGTTGCACCAACATATAGGGGTGTTATCAGGTCGGGTTATCGGGTAACCCGGCCTTATCGGGTCATGTTGAGTCGGGTTTTGATTTTCAAAAACTCACCCGCAACCCGACCCTATAAGTAATCGGGTTATCGGGTTCGGGTGGTATTCGAGTCGGGTTATGTCGGGTCAGGTGAATCGGGTTATCGGGTGGAGCCATTGTAGAATGTCTACTTAACCAACTGTTACCGATGCTTCATTACTTATCTACTTAACCAACTATTACAATGCTAATGACGCATCATTAATTTACAAATCAAAATAAAAACGTGCCTTACATGACTAATAACTTGGTACTGTTGTTAGGAAACAAACACAAATATGTTTGTAGGCAAATTACATCATAACAGGTCAAAAGCAAAGTTACTATAAGCAAATAAACAATGATGAGTCAAGTGGTATGTGTGTTTGGACCAGTTATGATTTGGACAATTACAAAGTTAACTATAAACATGAAACAAGTTAAATATAAACAATCATAAGCAAAGTTAATTATCAAACAATGGTACTGTGGTGTTTGGACCAGTTATGATTTAGAGTTTGGACTATTACAAAGTGATATGTGATATGTGCTTTTCTTTTTTAGCAGAATACCAAGAGAATAAAAATAACCTCCCATGAACCTGGACCAAATAAAATGCACAAAACAAAAGTACCTTCCATTGTAGCATAAACCCAAACAGCAAACACATCAGAAAGAGGAGCTAAATGACTGCAGAAACCACATAACCAAAAAACACAGACAACATATAACAGAGCAGCAACAGCAAAACCACAAAATGATCTTGTACAACAGCCTAAGACCACATAAGAAAACCTTGCACCACAACATGAGGACTTGCTGAAAAACTGCAAAACCAAACACCCTTTAAAAAAGTATAACTTAACAAAATAGATTTTTTTTGGGTCTTATAGGGTTGACCCGATAACCCGATAGCAAAAGTTTTTTTAACCCTAACCCGACCCGATAACACTATCGGGTTCTCGGGTTCAGGTGATATTAACCCGACTAGAATTTTTCACCCGATTAGCCTTATCGGGTTCGGGTTCGGGTTCTAGTTCGGGTTCGGGTCGGGTCAACCCGACCCTACAGACAACCCTACCAACAGACACAACTATAAACGACCCTTATTAATGCTAAAACAACATCGCACGCACGTTTAATGTTATATAGGTTAATATGAAATATAGATGTGTTAATTAATTTGAGGGTTGGTTAATCTCATTAATCTAATATAAATCATTGAGGTACTCGTTTATCCTATGACTATAAACTATTTATCTTGTTTTATTCTTTTATCTCTATAACTATTTTGGTTCGTATCACATTTTCATATTTTCTCAAACTTGAACATCGATAGCCATAGCCAAAGTTCTTATTAATATATTTGTAGTTATAGTTAGGTGGGACGTGAAGATAAAAACATATCTCCTCTAAAGCACATTGTGCAGTAACGCACCGGGCATGCCAATTCGATGTGGAGCTTCGCCAGGTGCTCGTTACTACATTGGGTTGCTGCTTCGCCAGTTAAGTGGCGATCGTTAGATGAACATTTTTAAATTTTTTGATCGTTGTAAATTCAACGATTACCTCATTTTTTTAATCTTTTAAACACCTCATTTTCACTTTATATAAACACATCTATATAACCATTTTAACACACATACTAAACACTTTCACTTCTATTTTCACACAAAATAATAATACGAATTCGAATGAGTAAGAAAACTTTTATGATGCCGATGATGAAACTAAATTGTTCTTTATGACAAAAGTTATCGATGATTACCAATTGATGCAACAAGAAGGCCAAAGTTCCACCTCACGAAATACTATATATTGTGATTATGACGATGCATGAGAACATTTGATGTGCGACTACTTTGGTGATCATCTAAAAAATCTGGAGTACGCTTTTATTTGTCGCTTTCGTATGAGCCTAAAACTATTTTAGAAATAGTCGAATGTATATCTTCGTATATTGTCGGTCCTCTTCCTGGGCATTTTAAATTTTTTAAAGTCTGACCTAATTGTGTGGGTCTAATATGTTTTATTATTATTATGAGATGCACTTCCGCCACACATCAATTGGCATACGACATATCACTTGATGCATTTGATGAATATTTACAAATGGGTGAACATTGTGCATGCGATTATATAAATTCTTCTACTATGTGCATCATTGATTTGTACACGCATGAGTTTTTGCGGAAACCAGACTTTAATGACATCGAAAATTTATATGCTACACATAAGACGGTTCATGGATTTCTAGAAATGCTTGGAAGCATTGATTGTATGCACTGCATGGCACGATCAATTTGGCAGAGGGGATAGAAAATGCCATGTAGAATATCTTAATACACACAAGGTGTGGATTCAATGAAGAGTTTTAGAGAGAGAAAGAGAGGTGGTTGGATGAACACTTAGAGAGAGAAAGTAAGAAAGAAAATGTTTGATAACTATGTATAAGAAAATGAACAACCAACAACCTTTCCATAGCATGGAAAAGGTTTATATATGTTAATCCTAGGCCGGCCATGGGCTTTGTCCATGGGCTTTCCAGGGGATTTTCCTAAGCTAGCCTATTGAGTTTCCAAATATTACTTTACGAGCTATCTAACGATATAATGGAAGTGATCGATACTTTTCATATTCCTAACATGCCCCCATTATAATGCTTAAAGTTGTTGCTTCAAACGATTTGTGATTTGGCATGCCTATTTTGGTGTAGCGGGTGCGAATAATGATAAAATTATTTTAATTAATTTTCCACTAATCGACAACCATCTTGATGACAAAGGTGATGATTGTGGTGATGTGACGCTTAGGTGGAGGTGCGCTTTGAACCGAATTATCTAATTATTATAAAAACATGTAACCTAAAAGTTCAACTAAACAAGTTTTAGACGTAAGTTTGCATTTGACGTATAGCACTTAAGGTATAAATGCTACGTTTGAAGTAAATGGAGTTACGTATGACAAAGGATATTACCCAGCTAACGGTATATACCCACAGTGCGCAACGTTTGCCGAATCATTTACGGTTGCACGAGATGGAAAAACATGGACTTTTTTAACGACGACAAGAAAGTGGATAACGAGCTTTAGTGTTCTCCAAGGACATTGGGGAATTATACAACAACCGGTGCGTTCTTACCATATCAACAAGATACGAAGAACCATGTATACTTGCATCATATTGAATATAATGATTTTGAAAGTTCAAAAGTTTGCAATAATTGAATTCAACGAGTTGTATATTATCTGCATCCGTATATACAACGTACTTGAGCCGAGAGATGTGCAGTACATTGATGTATGCTTAAACACACATCGTTTTTACCCCAGAAAACACTTTAAAACAGACTAAAAACATAAAATATGGAAAATTATATTGCAAATACGCTTGATTTGTGTTTTTATGTCTTGCGGGTACAAAGGATTGAAAACAAAACATAAACGGTGATTTTCGGATGTGTTTCAACAACGTTTTCACATTTATTAAGATTCAAACGAAGTCATAAAAATCAACCGAGCACACCATTAGATATAGCACGAGAAGCCCAAGACTACTTGTTAAACCATTCCAGCCCATCATTTATATGAAGAGATTCGGCCCAACAATTATGTGCAAATCTTCGCCCAGCTGGAATAGATAGCCCAAGACTTATTAAAGAATTCGGCCCAACAAAATTTGAGATACTAAAATTGAATTATGTTGTACATTTTTTGGCATTTGAAACCCATGCTCCTAAATTAATTCAAGCAAGTGAGTAATCAACTCCACTTACACGCACTATAACTTTCTTGTCCAGCCGTCAGCCAACACGTGGCAGTTCCTTTTATTCTCAAGACGTTATATATTAAGGACGGGTAAGAGTATGCGTTTATTTAACGCATGAATATGGCCACGTGGCGGACTTCTACTAGTGGATCTGTTGAATTTTCGCTGGAAAGTCCATATGGCATACTGCGATTGGTGGATCGAAATTTGCAACACTTGCTCAGTACTAGATCACACGATCCCATGCCAATGATTGGCAGTTAATGCAACTTTCGTGGAAACTTCATGCACCCCCGCTCCCCACACAATATTACCAATTCACCCATGAACTTTGGCTATAAAAGAAGAGGAGCATCTCATTTTCAAAGCATTATATTTTAGGCAAAAATAATATTAGTATAGTTTCTAGTTAGTAGCTTATTTTAGTTTAGCTGATTGTAATTTTTGGTTCAGCTTATTATAGCTTATTGTAATCAGATCAAGTAGCTTATTAATAGAAGATGTTTTGAAGATTGATGGCTTATTCTTGTTGCTTATTTCTCTTTATTTTTCTTCTTTTCTTATCAAAATAAGCTTTCATCTTAAGCTTATTTAATCGCCTTATTTCTTGGGCTTATTAAGGTAGATCTACCAAACTGATAAGCTTCTTATTAGCTTATTGGTTTCGTCTATTCTTTTCCCTATAAAGCTTAGATCGAATAATATTTTAAAATAAGGTTTGATTTGGCTTATTTTTGAATAAGCACTTATTGGTAGCTAATTGAAGCTGCTGATTTTTCCAGCATATTTCCACAAGTCGAATAAGCCTTCTTATGGCTTATTCGACCTAGATCTAAGCTCAAATATTCCAAAATAAGCTTTGGCTTATTATATTTATTTCCTAGCTTTCTTCTGCTTATTTGCTTATTCCTAGCTCAATTCGATTTAATAAAAGAAGGCCACGAGTATTAATTTACTCAGCTTATTAAGCTTGGGACCTCCTTGAACAATCGAGAGCTTATTTAGTTGGATAGTGTTTATTTCATTCGGAAATACTTTAAGTTTGATTCAATAATGTTTTCTAGTTTAGTTTTTAGATTTCAATTGCTTAATTTTGTCTTAGATCTAGTTCAATTTTACGTTGGCTTATTAGCTAGGGATTATTCGAGTAATAAAGGGAGCTTATTTGAAGCTTCGGCTTATTTGAAAGCATTTATTCCTAATCCTTTTTTCGAATAAGCTTTGTAGCTTTATTAGTCATTAGTAGATTTAGATTTTTTATTAAAAGTAGGATTAGTCGTATTTAATAATAGCTTAATCATTTAGATTAATATTTTGAAATTAAAGTTTTTAGCTTATAGCTTATTCATATTGCTTAACCGTTGTTTGAATTGTGATTTGATGGATTCAATTCTAGGGCGTGGAGCTTAAGAGTTACATAAACTAGCTTATTTTCTAAGTTTAGGGCTTTATTAAGAGTTACTAGCTTATTAATGTATAAAGTTCCAACTTTATCATCTAATTAGTAAATAAAGTCTAATAGAGGAATAAACTTGGAATTCTTCCTTGTTTATGTAATCGGGTGGTTTTGTATTTGATTTGGTTCAGCATTCGGGTTCTAAATCTCTTCTCTTTTCAATTCTAATTAGTAGTAGTATAATTTAGCTTATTATGTTTATTGTTGCTTATTTGTTTGCTAATATGTTTAGTGAGTAGATTTTATATATGCTTGTTAAGTGATCAATTTTTAGTGAATTAAGTATGATTATAAAAGTGAAAATGTTGATTAGTGATTTTCAGATTACTTAGATTAGTGTTTTGGTTATTCGAGCGGGAAAAAGCCGTAAGAATAATTAGGCATTAATTTAGTAATTGATATCTTGAAAAAAATTACTTTCAATAAAAACCAACGTTGTGAGAAGATAAATCTATTTGAAAGGTATTGATTCATCAATAAGGTCTCAATCAAATATTTAATTCACACTTAAGGATCTTGTGGAAACTAGAATGGGGGGTTGAATAGTTTACAGGTTCGTTTTACGTTTTAAAAGTTTGCTTTCGAAAATGTTTAGATCCGAGTTATATGTTTAACCAATTCACAATATGAACAAGCAATAACTATCTAAACTAAAACTAGATAACAACAATAATAATGTAAAGAGATAAGGAAAGGAACAATCAAACCAAGACGCCAAGATTTTATAGTGGTTAGGCTATGAAGCTCCTCTTCGCCCTACTCCACTCCCCGAGTATCCTACTCGAGATTTCACTATGTCAACAAGCTCCCTTTAGGCGGAGAAAACCGTTTACACATCGCTTACGTTATTTTCCGACACTAAGCTAAATGTCGAGTCCTAATCTTAGCTAGAACCAATCTACCACTTCACAAGATATACACACTCACAAGATCTACACTATCGGATCTACACAATATCCGAATCACATAAATACACAAGATAATTACAATAGAGATTTGGAACTTAGAAGAAAAGAGGAGATATCACTAATTAACACTTCGTTTCTTGACGAATACGAGTGTTCTTTTCTTGTACTTGGATGAGAGGGAAGAGATTAGATCACTTGAAACAAGATCTAAGTATGTTGGTGATCAAGAGTTTTAGTGAGAGAAAGAATTTTTAAAGAGAGAAAGAAGAGATTAAAAAATTTCGTGCAAAGAGGAATGATTTTCAGCAAGGGGTGGACTAATATTTATAGACAGGAGAAATTAACGGTCACTGGTGGCGGTCCCGGCGGTCCGATATATATAAGGGGACCGCCAGGCCTATAAGGGGGCCGCCACCTAGACTCCGCTCTCTTTTTGTCTTTTTGTGAGGAAGGTTGTATCTGGTATAGAAGCTTTCGTTTTGGGGGGAAATTTGAATTTCAAATTTTAAGTTTTTAATAAAACTTTTCTTTTAATTAGAAAATATTTTGTATAATTAAATTTGTGAAAATCTTTTGTTAAAATGTAATGGATAAGAGAAAAATATTTTCTTGATCACTAATCATGTTTAATGATTTGTTTGTTCATACCTTAAGTGATCACTAATCTTAGAAATGGAATTTTACGATTAATAATTTGTAAACGTTTAATTTTATTGTAAACGTTTTTACATTTTGTTATTATCAAAACGTTGAGAGGTCAAAAAATATAAATAACATTTTTAGACATTATTTGTATTAATAATCTCCCCCTTTTGATGATGGCAAAATATAAACTCATTTTAAATAAAATTAAAGATGTCAAATTATTAAATGAGTTTTGTTCCATTTCTCCCCCTTTTTATCGAATTCAAAAAGGATGATCGTCGAGTTGTTTTAGGAAGAAAGAAATCGACAATATTAAGACTCCCCTTGATGTATGCTCCCCCTTGTTTGGGGCACCAAGGGATCGATCTTACAAAATTTGTTTGCTACAAAACAAGATTAGAAGTACAAGTGCAAGACAAATATCTTTTGAAGCAACACATTATAATTAAGTCACCCAAAATAGAGTTTCATTCAACCAACAAGAAACTCATACATAAATAGATGGCACATACAACATACAATAAAGCTATCATAAGCAAGAAAACATAAATTCATAAATTATACTACAATCTAAGCATACAAAGGAGATAACTCCTAGATGATTTATGATTCATAGGAGATGACTTTTAAGCAAAAGATTTTAGGGTGACGCATTTATGAAAACATTTGAAGATTTTTCAAAGTGGAGGTAGAAAGTAGGAGGTGATTGCGGTAGTGAGAAAATATTCAAGATGATTAAAACATAATGTTCATCTCATCACTTTAAAGTGAAAAAAAAGATTCGTTTGTGAGAGCAACATATCAAGTTGACGCCATGATAGTCATGATAGTTTAAAGAAGAGGATGGCCCATGAAGGTGGTTGAGGGTTGTGGTGGAGTGGTGGTGAAAAGTTTCATGAATATGATCAGAGGAGTGAATGGTGACAAAGAGAGTGTATATCCAAAGAAGGATGACCATTGAAGTGGTGAGGGTTTAGCGTCTAGAGGACATCAAGAAAAAAATGTTGTCAAGCCAAAGGGTTAAAATTATGGAGGAGAAGTTGGTTCATTTGAGGATGGTGGTGAGATTTGAAGTTTTGAGTGAAAGGAAGAAGATGTGTTCTCTTGACTTGATGATGTTTGATTAGTGGATGTGGTTTTTGATGGTGCATTTAGAGGAGTTGGAGATGAAGAAGTTGTTGTAGGAGAAGGTGTGGTGGTGACATCTTCATCACTAGATATGTTGACAAATAGTTGTCTAGGAGGGATTATGGTGAGTTTGATTTTCTTGGAAGGGTTAGATGAGGAAGCATTGGTGGAATTCATGGTAGGATGGTGTGAGGAAGATGAAGATGATGATAGAAGTGGGGAGGATGACTTATTTAATTAGGGAGGAAAAGATCAAAGTGGAAAAGCATGAGAGTTGAGTTTTTGGATTCCAAAAGTGGTTTAGCAAAATGCAGAAGGTTTAGCTGGGTCTAAGAAAGAATAGTCAACTGCACAGAAAATCAGGAGCCACAGTGAAAATTTTGTGACTTCTGATGGCGGTCCCGTAAATACCTGGCGGTCCCATATATATTAAGGGGGCGCCAAGTAGTTATGGGGGCCGTTCTTTAGAGACAGGAAGTTTTTCCAATTTTCCTAACTTTCTGTAAATCCTGTACAGAGACAGTTTCCTATTTTTCCCTTTTGTAGTCAATTCCAATTCACCATGAATCATCTAATACTTAACAATCAAGGTTATAAGACTAAACATTCTAAGCTCAATCAAGAAATCATATGTAGGCAAATTGACAATTTTATAAGCATGCATAATATAACAATAGCCAAAGTGTATCAAGGTGCATGCAAGCATGGGTTTAGGATGATAAAATTAAATGATCATCCAAGGCAAGTAATGTTGCCCGTACTTCGTACTAAGATACTAATAAGTAGCATAAGTTTGAATACCTAAGCATAATAGATTGGTAAATAATATAGATAATAATGTCATAAAGTAATTTCCCTTACAGCTCACTTCTTCATGTTTCTCCACAACTTTCTGAGACTTTTTTTGATTGACCTTACTCCACCACGCTGCTCATCTCGTAATTATACTTGACGGTTGATGATTTTGGTTTGGCGGGTGTAAAATGGTTCAAAGTGAAGGTCAATGTTAGGTGGGTTTTGAAAAACTTAAGGAACTTGATTAGTTAACGAATTGACATAACGAATAGGGGAAATGGTACTTGCACGTGAGGTCCCTTCGTCATTTCCATCATCATCATCATCGTTGGGATGAGATGAGGATGGTTGATCGAAGGTGGAGGAGGAAGTGGATTGACGACCTCTTCTCGTGCCACGATCCTTTCTGGGTTTTCGCTTTAGTTGAGCGGCAAGAGGATTCATGACACGATCGTACAAGACATAAGATTCATTTTAGAATTCGGGATTTTCACCAATGATGAAATCAAACAAGCGGGTTAATAGCATACCATAGGGTAGAATTAACCTAGCTTGCTTAGTAACCACTCCATTTGTTTTGCCATGAAATAGGCAAGATTGAATTTCTCAGAGTTTTCAACACAATAAAGCATATAACAAAGACATGCGGGAACATGGTCCCGATTACCCCCCAAACAGAAAACATTTTCCCGAATTATTTCTTCCAAAGGTTTCAAAGTTGACATAATTTCACGATTGAGAATTTGATAATCTTGAACCTCAACTTCTTCTTGATGACGGATGCTAGTGACTTGACCTTCTCGATCTTCTCGAATATACGAGATGATATCATCAGGATAAGGGAGGTTGGTTTGATATGGGCCATCCGAAGGGGCACCATATACCAACTCATCAAGTGACCATCTGTCACTAAAGACACACGCACCCTCACAAGGTATTCTAAGAATTTGAGCAAAGTCTTTAAGAGAAAGAGAAAAGTATTGATTTTGAATAACAAATTCAACAAAAATTTGACCTTCATTGGAATAACTCAA
>BQNB010061437.1:0-28257 GCA_026074375.1 Tanacetum coccineum | reverse complement strand
TTATAGCATAACTAATATGTAGGCTAAAAAGTTGACCATGGGATATTAATTTGAACCCAGTTATCTATTGGGTTCGGTTTTAATAAGCCACAATTTGAAACCCAACCCGAATCATCAATGGTGGAGGTAGAGAAGGAGCAGGGTAGACACGTGCCCTCTATCAAAAAACACTTACAGGTACAATTTTTTAATTCTCGAGGTATTTTGGTAAATTGCCCCCTCCTCCAAAACAGAAGGCCAGCCACCAAACGTTTGTTATCCTTTAACTTGTTAAGAAATTATAAGACTATTCGGTTCTTTTACAATTTGTATATTGAAAGAACATAATATATAATAATATAAATGGGGTAAATGTTTTGCAAAACATAATATTAACATTGTGTTCTCAAGAAAAAATTAAGAAAAAAAGAAAAGTAAAAATAAAGTAAGTTATGTTTTAATTATGTTTTCAAATTACTAATGAAAGTAAAAAAAAAAGTTTTTGTGTTTAGAAAAAAATATAAACAAATAAAAAGCTAGCAAAAATACTCCTTTGCCTTTATAATCCTAATGCAATGCTTATTGAAGGGGTATTAATGGTAATTTATATTTTTCTCTTTTTGTTCTCTCACTTTTACCCCAAAATTAGGATGAAAGTTTAAAAAGCACTTTACTTCTTCTTTCACTCTCATTTGCTTTCACTTTTTTTTAGGAAAAACTTAAGAACATGTATTTTTTTTACATGTTACACTTTCTTTTGCTTTCCGCCTTTTACACAACTTGAGTAAGTGTTATATTTAAGAAATAAAAATATGCATAATCTATGGTACATAAAGTTGGTTGAGAAACGTTAAATGCAAAAGATGAGTAATTATAAATTAAGGTACAAATAATTAATGCATGTCTTTATACTTTAATAACAATTTTCGTATAATAATTATTTTTCATATTTTCTTTGAAAAAGTAACCCACAAATATCTAAAATTCTAAAACTAACCGTTGATTCCGCAATAAGAAAAAAAAACTAATTTAACCACCAGAAACATTAAAAATATGTAAGGTGAAAATTTCAAAAACATTTTCAAATCAAGAATATTGCATGATTTACGAAGTTCACGACACGCTTCTCGATCAGTTGCAAATTTCATGGCTAACTTTCAAAATAGTTTTTTCTTAAGGTTAGTTGTTCATTTTAGCTTACTAGACGAGTACTCGCGCATAGCGGCAAAAATTTCTAGCGGCAGATAATTAACGACATATGATATTGTGGTGAGTTTTTCGTGTAACATTTAAAATAGAACGTGAAAATATCAAAATGTAATTGTAAACGGATGTAACATGCGATAATTCAACACATTTATAGCGGCAACCAATTAACGATATGCGAACTCTTAGTAGAATTAGAAACCATGTATCATATATTAGTCAACTCTTAGAATTCGTAAAAGTTGCATAAATTCCTTGCCATTTTGTTCCCTAAAATACATTTTCAGTTTCAACATTTTCGTTTCCTTAACAATCTAAATCATCGAAAGACCACCACAATGAAAACTTGATAACATCCTTTGTTCTCATATTCAAAGATCTAATCACATCCTGCAAAACATAATTAGACATAATTAGAATATAATTAGACTATACAATTAATATAGTAAACTTTCTATAATGAATTTTCTGTTTTCAACAATTAGTTGAATATTTCAATAACATTCAATGATTGCTATTTATATATAATTTAGTCATTTATGTCATGTATAATTTAAATATGCAATTTAATTTAGTCAAGAACATTTAATGATTGTCATTTTTACAATTAAAAGTATCACAATGATCAAATTCAAAATTATAACAAATTACCCTTGTCAACGTCGGCGAAGATTTCGGCAATAGAGACGGCGGTGACGGCAACGGTTCTACAAAAATCTACAAGATAAACTTTATAAGAAAATTTACAAAATAACCATTTATACAATATTATAACTTTAAGAATATATCATTCTGATTTACGGCAACGGTGACCATGTGTATTACAGATCTATAAACAAAACATTCAAAACATAAATAATAGTCATAGATATATTATAAAACTAAAAAAATACCTCATATATTAAAAACCTTTTTTGATGGCCGTGAGTTTTGGCGGTCTCTTTTCTGTGGTGGTTAGGCTCACGGCGGAGTGGTGGTTTCAATGGTGCTTCTCTTTTTCCGGCAAGTTTGATTTTTCCAGCTTGTTTGATTTTTTCGGCGAGTTTGATGACGGCGGCGGTTTGGTGACGACGACGGTGGCGAGGAGGGATGGTGGTGGAGGAGGGTTCCGGATTTGCTAAGTAATAGGGTGGTGGCGGCGGTTAGGGTGTGTTTAATAGGTTAAGAGAGATAAAGAGGATATGTATTGAGATAGAGAGAGATAAAAGGATGTGTGTGTTTTTTTTGTTTTGATATGTGATGGTTCGGTGTGTGCGAGGTTTATATATGCCAAAAAGATGCCAAAAAGATGCTAAAAAGATTCATACTTTCAACATTTCAAAAATGGGTAGAATTTCCATTATAATGTAGTATAGATATAGATATAAATGGTTTTTTATGAAGAATAATTTATCATTAACAAAAAGTTAGATCAATAAATATCACTCCTCGAGATCAAAGTGAGTTTAGAAGGAAAAAAAACATCCTACATAACATTCATTTCATTCAAAGAGAGTGCGAACTATATATTAAAAGGATAAGGATCCTCTCATGTTCATTTGAACATGAGAGGTAATGTTCTGCTTTATGTGATTGTATATTTGATTAAAATAATTAAATGTACAACCAAATAAAGCAAATAGTTATAGATATATTATAAAACTCAAAAAATACCTCATATCTTTAAACCTCTTTTGTTGGCAGTAGTTTTGGCGGTTCTCTTTTCTGTGGTGGTTAGGCTCTCTCGGAACGTGAAGTGGTGGTTTCAATGGTGCTTTTCTTTTTTATCTGGGCAAGTTTGATTTTTCCGGCTAGTTTGATTTTTCTGGCGAGTTTGATGACGATGGCGGTTTGGTGACGATGACGATGGCGAGGAGGGATGGCGGTGAAGGAGGGTTCCGGATTTGCTAAGTAATAGGGTGATGGCGGCGGTTAGGATGTGTTTAATAGGCTAAGAGAGATAAAGAGGATAGGTATTGAGATAGAGAGAGATAAGAGGATGCGTGTGTTTTTTTGTTTTGATATGTGATGGTTTGGTGTGTGTGAGGTTTATATATACCAAAAAGATGCCAAAAAGATGCCTCTACTTTCAACATTTCAATAAATGGGTAGAATTATTTCTTTTAATGTATTGTTTTTTTAATGTAATGTTTTTAATTTCAATAAATTTTATTTTTAGTTATACAAATAAGTGTATTTTAAATAAATATGAAAAAAAAATAATTAAAAAAAATAATAAAAAAATGCTATGGCACCGGAATTTTGATGCCAAACCAATGCCACTGAATTCTGGTGCCATAACATTTCTGGTGCCAAACTCCTTTTTGCTGACGTGGCACCACTTTTTGAGTTTGACACCACCACTCCCAGTACTTTTAGAAAATTAATGATGATTGTTTTTTAGAGCATCTACAATGCATTAAGTTTTAAATATTTAATGCATAGAATGCATTTAATAAAAATGTCCTTTAATAACAAAGGCTTTTACAAGTAAAAATCTATTAATGCAATTAAAAAGCTTTTTAGAATAGGAAAGATGCTCTTAGCTTTGTTTTGATTGGTGTTTTTAGACTTCTTGTCTGCAGCCTTTCATTGTTTTGTTTCTTTTATTGGCCTACTGAGCTTTTGGTGTCTAACGCGAGAAGATAATTTGAATAATAACCTTTTTATACTCCCTCCGTCTCATTTTTATTGTCTATCTTTTCTTTTTGGAATGTCCCAATTTAATTGTCTACTACTAAAAATAGATAGGAAAGTTTGATCAAGTTTACTATATTACCTTTGTTTAAAATTATTATTACGAACTTTAAAGAAGACTTTAATTAATTAGTTAAGGGTAAAACTGTCATTCTGCCAAAAAGTAAGAAAAAGAAAGCTGTAATAAATGCACTTTTCTTAAACTGTGTGTTTTTTGTCGGGAGACAATAATTTTGGGACGGAGAGAGTATTAATTTTGAAAAAGTAACTCAAAAGCACCCGGAAGATTTAACCACCCTGGCGTTCGACCTGTCTTTTGACCCCTAAGAATCCACATTTGAACCCATGTTTTTTCTTTTTTGGAAAGAGTAAAATGTTGTATTAATAACCAAAGAACTTACAAGAATTAATACAAAGAAGCCTTGTACAAAACGGAAGCAACCCAAAAGGATAAAACAATACAAGAAACTACTACAATACTACAACATAAAACAAACATAACATTTACCACTACAGACAAATATTAAGGGGCTGTTTGTTATCATGGAATAGAATCAAAGATATGGAATCATCTTCAAAACAAATGTTTGGTTAATAAAATTCTATGAAATGGGAAATAAAATAGTATCCGGATACCCTTAGACCCATACCTAATCATATTAGTGGGTTTTCTGTTTTGTGTCAGATCTCTCCATTTATATAGCCACACAATATGTTTTTTTATTTATTATACTTTTTGTTTTTTGCCTTTCCAAATATTAAAAAGCCTTTTCCAAAATTAATCAAACAATTATTTTTGTGAAACTTTGTTTCGATTTAACTAGAGCAAAAGAGTAGGCCATAATCACGAATGAATTTTTTCACGTTATGAACCTTTTGGGTGGAGAATTCGTGTTTTTGTTACAAAATTTTTTTTTTTTTCTGCTAAATAAATTTAATTTTCTTCTGTTTCAATATTGCATTTCAAAAACAAACAAGTCTATGCAATATTGAATCTTGATATATAATCTAGACTGAACCAAACAATTGATTTGACAATCATATGATTCATATCCAATCTAATACCCATTTCCATTCCACTCAATAACCAAACCTATACCGACGACATTCCAGCAACTCAAAAATAGTAAAGTGCAGATAGCCAATCTCTTTCAGACACTACTTTATCAAGGAAAGGAAAGCAAAATGCCATAGAGACTCCAACTGTTATTGCCTCATTAAAAACCTTCCTAGAATTCGACCTATTTGGTGTCGAGTTTAGTGATCGAGCTTGTGAAGTTGATGATAGGCAAGAGGAGGAACCAGATACAAGCCCATTGGACTCGACTCAAAGTCAGCAGGCATGGGTCAACTTGATCCAATGGGATCCCATGATGTCTTAGCTATTTTTATTTTTCCTTTATTTTATTTTATTTGATTTGGTCAATTTTCTTATTCCTAGAAGTGTAGGAAACGTGGGTAGGTTTTGCTTTGGCAGTTATTTTCTTTCTGCATTATGGACTGGAAAATAGGAAATGAAAGACACTTTTTGAATTTTCCTAAGATAACAATTATTCTCTGCATTCAGAGGGTATTTTGATCCATTGCTATCCCAATTTAAGGCAGGAATTGGGAGGCGATCTTGGACACTAATTCAAGGTTCTCGTGGTGCGACTGTATCGAGAATTCAGATTAGAATTTCTGCCCAACGAAGTATTCTCGAGTGGTGTGTCTGTAACTCACAGAATTCCGTTGGTATTCTGAATCCTATTGTCATCGGATATAACGATCCAATTGAGAAGCAAGCTACTATTATTTGGTACCAGGGCTATGGAAACCCGAAACAATACTGAGTTGAAGAAGATTTTGGATACTATGGAGGCCGACAAACGGGATATGGCGCAACAAATGAAAGCTATGCAAGATCAAATTCAGAGTTGCTTAATTCTCAAACTCACGGAGAGGATTCTAATTCTCATGGATCGGTTAATAAGGAAGGATCCAGTGGTTGGCGCTCTAATGATATTAAAGTCGACATTCCTGAGTATGATGGTAAGTTAGATCCGGATGAATTCGTGGAGTGGATTCGAACTGTAGAACGGGTATTCGACTACAAAGAAACTACAGATGACAACAAAGTCAAGATTGTTGCGTTAAAGCTGCGCAAGTATGCCTCAACATGGTGGTCCAACGTCTGTTTAAAGCGAAAAGAATGGGGAAGGAAAAGATCCGAACATGGCCAAAGATGAAAGCTAAGATGAAGCAGAAGTTTCTTCCTCCGCACCATATTCAGGCAAGTTTTTCTCAATTACACTCTCTAAAACAAGGCGCAGGGTCGGCTGAAGATTATTCACGAGAGTTTGAGTACCTGTTAATGAAATGTGACATACCCGAAGACGATCCTCAAACCCTAGTTCGCTATTTGGGAGGACTAGAGCCACGAGTTGCAAACGTGGTGGAACTGCACACTTATCAAACCTTAGCTGAACTCACAATCCTAGCCCACAAAGTCGATTCCCAACAACGGAGCAAAGGTAAACAAGAAATCAAGCCCATGTTCAAACCCAACCCTCAAACTAAGTCCACCATTCCAACTCAACCCAATAGCCCAATAACCCCTAAGCCTGTCAATATCAATTCCCCACAGACCAACACCCCAAAAGCTCCTCGGAGATGTTTCCGATGCCAAGGACTAGGGCACATAGCTTCTGAGTGCCCAAACAAAAGACTAGTTACTCTCACCGATTTTGAAATCGCCGGAGGATATGATTTTGGTGTTGAAACTAGCGACGATCAGGTGCGAACTGGTGACCCAGATGAGGAAGTGGTTGGTCCCGATGTTGGTGAATTACTGGTGGTTCGACGAGCCTTGAGTAGTACACCTGTTCGAGAAGAAAAACTTCAGCGTGAGGCCATATTCCACACGAGGTGCACTGTTGCTCAAAAGGTTTGTTCTGTGATAATTGACGGAGGAAGTTGTACCAATGTCGCCTCCCAAACCATGGTCTCCAAGTTGGGATTACTCAATGAACCTCATCCAGCGCCTTATGTCATCCATTGGTTGAACCAAGGCAAAGGTATAAACGTGACCCACCGAGTTTTATTATCTTTTAGTATCGGTAAATGGTATGCAGATAAAATTTGGTGTGATGTTATTCCGATGGATGCTTGTCATGTCTTATTGGGGCGCCCTTGGCAATTCGACCGTCGGGTGATACATGATGGTTATTTGAACACCTATTCTTTTGTTCATAATAATCGGAAAATAATCCTCACCCCCATTGACCCCACAACAAACTCTACAAAGTCTACCTTTTCCCTGAGTAACCTTCTCAAATCTGAACAACATGAATATCACTCTGCTAAAGAGTTCATTTTGTTGGGACTTGATGAAGAGGAAGACAAACCTCACCAAAACACACACCCACTTGTCCAATCACTACTAAAGTCTTACTCACATGTGTTTCCTACTGAAATTCCACCCGGTTTACCCCCCATGCGTTCCATACAACACAAGATCGACCTCATTCCCGGTTCAGCCCTACCAAATAAACCTGCTTATCATACTAACCCACAGGAGACTACTGAGATTCAGAGACAAGTTGATGAACTATTAGAGAAATGAAGAATGTGCATGGATAGTCGTTCAATCAATATGATCACTATCAAGTACCGCTTCCCTATTCCTCATCTAAATGATTTATTGGACGAGCTCCATGGTGCCACCATTTTTTCTAAAGTTGATTTGAGGAGCAGGTATCATCAAATAAGGATATACGAAGGCGATGAGTGGAAAACAACCTTCAAAACAAAAGAAGGGTTATACGAGTGGCTCGTTATGCCATTCGGACTGTCAAATGCACCAAGCACCTTCATGCAGCTGATGAATCAAATGTTGAAACCCTTTTTGAATAAATTTGTTGTTGTCTATTTCGACGACATCCTTGTGTATAGCAAGTCAGAATCAGATCATCAAACCCATTTACAACAGTTGTTTACTGTCCTTGCTCGGGAGAAACTATTTGGGAACTTAGAAAAATGTGATTTTTTTGATAACCAAATCACCTTTCTTGGCTATCTTGTGTCTGCACAGGGAATTCAAGTAGATGACACAAAAATACAAGCGATCTGAGATTGGCCAATACCGTAAACTATCCAGCAAGTTAGAAGCTTTCATAACCTTGCTTCTTTCTATCGGCGATTTATAAAAAATTTCAGCCCCATTGTGGAACTAATGATTGAGGATACAAAGTATAAGCACTTCGAATGGAACCCACAAGCACAAATGACCTTCGAAGAGCTCAAAAAGCAGCTCGCCTCGACTCTAGTTTTGGCGCTGCCATGCTTTACTGATGTTTTTGAGGTTGAGTACGATGCATCTGGTGTTGGAATTGGGGTTGTGCTCTCCCAATCGGGCTGTCCAATAGCCTATTTTAGTGAGAAGCTCAATGATGCGAAGCGCCGTTATACTACATACGATAAGGAGTTCTATGCTATCATCCGAGCTTTAGATCATTGGCAACATTACCTGATATCAAAGGAGTTTATTTTACATTCAGACCATGAAGCTCTAAAGTATATTCAAGGTCAGCACAAGCTGCTGCCAAGGCACGCTAAATGGGTGGAGTTCCTTCAAGTTTTTAACTTCACTATCAAGCATAAATCTGGAAAGTTGAACAAAGGAGCCGATGCTTTATCCCGCAAATACTCGCTGCTTAATCATCTACAACAAAAAATTATTGGGTTCGAACTTCTCAAGCATGAATATCCTACTGATCCAGATTTTGGGGTTCTATTTTCACACTGCCAGACGACTCAAAATCAGTCACGGGGTGATTTCCATATTTTTAGTGGATTTTTATTTAAGCAACAACGCCTTTGTATCCCCCGTCATAGCATTCGAATCGTTTTGATTCAAGAAACGCATGCAGGAGGATTGGCTGGTCACTTGGGTATCGATAAAACGACCCACCTGTTACGAGCTAACTTTTTTTGGCCCAAGCTCGCACGTGATGTTGAGCATTTTATCCGACGCTGCCTACCTTGTCATCGAGCTAAGAGCCAACTATCTCCCCATGGGTTGTACATGCCACTGCCGGTACCGCTGGCACCTTGGGAAGACGTTAGTCTCGATTTCATCACCGGTTTACCACGTACCCAGCACCACAAAGATTCTGTTATGGTAGTAGTTGATCGGTTCTCAAAAATGGCTCACTTTGTCGCCTGCCACACTACATACGACGCTGTTCAAGTGGCTAATTTGTATTTCAAGGAGATCGTCCGACTACACGGGGTGCCCAAGACCATGGTTAGTGACAGAGATGTCAAGTTTTTGAGCCATTTTTGGTTGACATTATGGCGGAAGCTCGGAACAAAGCTCAAGTTTAGTACATCGAGCCATCCTCAAACTGATGGCCAGACGGAAGTTACAAATCGTACTCTTGGATCACTACTTCGCGCCCTTATCACGACTAATTTGAAACAGTGGGAAGAATTGTTACCTCGGGCTGAATTTGCTTACAATCGGGCTCCGAATAAAACAACCGGCATCAGTCCTTTCAAGGTAGTGTACGGGTTGAACCCCTCAACGCCACTTGACCTTGCTGTACTTGATACTACCTCCAAGTTTAGTAAAGAAGCAAGTGATTTAGCAATGGAGATTCAGACCATCCATCAGCAGGTGCACGACAAAATCACCAAAAATAACGAGCTTCTTAAATATCGACGAGATAAGGGGCGGAAACATGTATTATTTAAGCCCGGTGATTTAGTATGGCTACACATGCGGAAAGAACGTTTTCCTACTAAGCGTCGATCTAAATTGAGCCCCCGATCTGATGGTCCCTTTAAAGTGTTAGAAAAGGTGAACGATAATGTCTACAAGATCGATCTACCGGGGAATGTTTCCACATCCTGTAACATGGCAGATCTTCAACCGTACTTTGATCCTGACGAACCCCTTCCAAGTTTGAGGACAAACTCTTTCGAAGACGGGGAGGATGATAGGCAAGAGGAGGAACCAAATACAAGCCCATTAGACTCGACTCAAAGTCAGCATGCCTGGGTCAACTTGATCCAATGGGATCCCATGATGTCTTAGCTATTTTTATTTTTCCTTTATTTTATTTTATTTGATTTGGTCAATTTTCTTATTCCCAGAAGTGTAGGAAACGTGGGTAGGTTTTGCTTTGGCAGTTATTTTCTTTCTGCATTATGTACTGGAAAATAGGAAATGAAAGACACTTTTTGAATTTTCCTAAGATAACAATTATTCTCTGCATTCAGAGGGTATTTTACTCCATTGCTATCCTAATTTAAGGCAGGAATTGGGAGGTGATCTTGGACACTAATTCAAGGTTCTCGTGGTGCGACTGTATCGAGAATTCAGATTAGAATTTTTGCCCAACGAAGTATTCTCGAGTGGTGTGTCTGTAACTCGCAGAATTCCATTGGTATTCTGAATCCTATTGTCATCGGGTATAACGATCTAATTGAGAAGCAAGCTACTATCAGTTGATGGTGTGTCATTTGCTGCATTCTCGACTAAAACTTCTTCTTCTTCTTCTTCCATTTTGAGTTGTGAATTTGATATTTCAGTATCGTTATCCCATTTCCAGCTTGACGACTCATCAACACTACATTTCTACTTACTACAATCTTTTCATGAGTAGGATCATAAAGCCTATAAGCTTTAGATTATGTGCAATAACCAACAAATATAAACTTTTGTGATTTATCTTCCAGTTTATGTTTTTCAGTTGTACGCAATGCATAACAAATACAACCAAAAAAACGTAAGTGACTAACCGATGGTTTGTTACCACACCAGGCTTCATATGGTGTCTTATTCCAAACAACTTTTGTAGGTGAAATGTTAAGAAGATACACGGCTGTGGCAACACCTTCTGCCCAAAAACTATTAGGAAGGCCTTTCGACTTGAGCATTGAACGAGTCATTTCGACTACGGTACGATTCTTTCTCTCCGCCACACCGTTTTGCTCAGGAGAGTATGGGGCTGTTAACTCTCTTTTAATCCCATGGTCATCACAAAAGGCTACAAATTCTTTAGATAAGAACTCACCTCCACGATCCGTCCGAAGCACCTTTAAATCTTTTCCACTTTGTTTCTCGACCATCGCCTTAAACTTTCTGAAATGCTCAAAAGTCTCTGATTTTTGTTGGATAAAGTAGACCCAACTCATTCTACTATAGTCGTCGGTGAACAAAAGAAAATACTTACTTCCTGCTAACGACTCGACCCTCATTGGACCACAAAGATCAGCATGAATTAACTCCAATACATCATCCGCTCGCCTCGATTTACCAACTGGAAATGCTTTCTTGGACTGTTTTCCAAGAATGCACCCTTCACAAACATTTTTCTTATCGATAATGGGGGGTAGGTTGCTCACCATTTCTTTGTTTTTTAACAACTGGAGACCCTTGATATTTAGGTGGCCATATCGGAGGTGCCACAACTCACTTTCATCAAGTGTCGTACTCACGAAAGTCATTTCTTTAGAAAAGTCGAGAAGAAACATCCGATTAGATGACATGTGAGCTGATGCAAGAATTGCATTTGTGGCTTTGTTTCTGATTACACATTTACCTTCATCAAATAAAATAGAGTGTCCCGTCTCCATTAATTGTCCCACACTAAGCAGATTGTGAGCCAAGGATGGAGCATAATGAACGTCTCTGATGAGCCTTTTGTGATCACTTGTACTGATATTAGCATTACCTCGACCTTCAATTTGAAGTTGTTTATCATCACCAAGTCTAACATGAGATCTTGCAGATTCATCGAGGTCTTTAAAGTTTGATTTGTCACCAGTAATGTGATGTGAGCAGCCACTGTCAATATACCAAATATCGCTTCGAGCCATCTCTGTGTCGGTCTTAGCCATGAACAAGAAGTCCTCTTGCTCTTCATTCTCCTCTGCATATTTGGCTTCTTCAGGTTTAGACCAACAAAACTTCTCGGTGTGGCCATTCTTGTTACAGAAAGTGCAGTATAAGGAACTGCTTTGACCACGACCACGACCACGACCAGGACCTCGGAATCCTCCTCGGCCTCTTCCTCTACCATACCGAGATGAGGAACCTGACTCCCCCTTTGTCTGAAATACCTTTTCTTCTTCTTTTGCAAATGACATGTTGATCCTTACTTCATGTGCTTGTAAGGATCCCATTAGTTCATCAAACGAAAACATTGAGAGATCTTTTGATTCTTCAATTGCTGCTACCACATGATCAAATTTAGGTGCTAAACTTCTTAGTACCTTTGCCACAATTACTTCATCACTTATTGAATCACCATAAGAACGCATTTGGCTTACAATAGATGAAATTTTTTCCAAATACTCTTGAGCCGATTCATTATTTTTCATGTAAGAAGTTTCAAAATCGCGTCTAAGAGATTGTAATTTGACAGTAATCACCTTTGCTGATCCTTGGTATTCTGTTTTTAAGAGGGACCATGCTTGTTTTGCTAAAGTGCTGCTATTCTCGAGAAAATTGATTCATCCACTACTTGTTGCATGAAAAATAGAGCTTTTGCGTCTTGCTTCTGATTTTCTTTCAGACGTGCCTCATCATTACTTGCTTCTTCATAGCCTGATTCCATAAAGTCCCAAATAGGTATGGCAACGGGTCGGGTTCGGGGCGGGTTTTAGTGTACCCGTACCCGCACCCGTTTAAAATATCCACACCCGTACCCACCCCATTACCCGTTGGGTACCCTGTTAATATTATCCATCGGTTTTTCGAGTTTCCCCACGGGTATCGGGTATTCCTAATTGAATATTTATTAGAAAAATGACGGGTATCAAGATTAAGTCACACTAAAATCCATCAAAAAAATAAAGCAAAACACCCTCATATATTTAATTTTTTTATAAGTTAAAGAAAACAAATACTGTATCCACGATTTAGCACTTTCGAATAATTAATGTACAACATTCAAAAGTGTTAAATAATAGGCATAATTATATAAAAAGGAAAATGGAAGAACTTATATGTAATAATATATATACTTTAATTAATTATAATAAAAATAAAGCGGGTACGAATTCGGATAAACGGATATGGGTACGGGTAACCGGGGCGGGTATTACCAGAACCCGTCACCGAACCCGTACTCGGCTAAATTGTTTTATCAATACCCGAACCCGCATCCGAACCCGTCAACTCGCCCCCGAACCCGACCCAACCGGTTTGGGTTTCGGTTTTCCCCGTCGGTTTTGGGTGCTTTTGCCATCCCTAGTCCCAAAGGTCTTGGGACTTAAAAAGAGTCTTCATCTTGATGCTCCAAAATTCATACGAGTCCCCCTTGAAGACAGGGATGTGTGGTTGGTTGACATTGAGAGTGCTCGAGTTTGCTGCCATTTCTCACGCACAAAGAAAAAACACAAAACACACACCTAGTTCAGAAAGAACCTGCTCTGATACCACAATTGTTGGGGTAAATGACAAAGCTAATAACACAAATGCAATACTACAAACTACAATGTTTTTCTGATGTAATATTACCAAAGAAAAGAGGCCTATATATAGGCTAATACATCAGTTGTTACTAAACAAAAATAAAAGTACTTTAAACTAGAATTACTCATAATGAATATGAGCAAAGGTAACAGTTCATAACAAGTAACTGCACCATTTATTTTAGAAACTGAAAAAGACATTAAAACTAGTTGTTCCACAGACCCACTTATATACTATCAATATACAAATGAATGGCTTGACTTTTCAAGATATTAGGCCCTCTGCTTCCAACCAAAAAACCAATCAAACAGAATTCATATCATCCATTTGAACCATAGCCACTACAAAGCATATTAATACAACACTCAGCAAGGACAGTAAAGAGGAATTAGGCGACCACTAGCAAGAATCAGGACAATAAACCACCACCATAACACGAAACCTCCTTATGAATATCTACACTAATATAATGGAATACAACCCACTGAATGTAACTATCTCAACAGACCCATTACATAATAGGAGTATACACATTAACTAGCTATTAAAACAAGATATTAGGCCATCTGTTCATTCTTAGATACCATCATATACCAGCCTAGCCTACTGAATATTCCGATTAAGAGCCACATCTCTAACAACACTAGATTTTTTTACTTTTAGGCAACTAAGCTTTGTTCTTACTATATTCTTGATCTCATTAAGAATTATGTCCCAATTCGGCTCTTCATCTTGAAAAGATCTTTTATTCCTTTCCAACCAGATGTAGTACACACTAGCAGTTAAAAGTAAACTCCTTAAAATACTCTAAATATTGTTCATATTAGGAATATCTTTCATAAAGTCCACTACTTCCTTCCACCCTTAGCTAGGTATAAGAATTCTGACCTCACTCATCAATCTAGACCATATTTTACTAGAATACTCACATTTAAAAAAGAGGTGATAATGAGAGTCCATACAATTCTTACATAATGCACAACACATATGTCTACCAGGATTCCACTTAGTCCACTTAGTCACCGTGTCTTGAGTATTTAGTATGCCTTGCATTGCTAACCATGTTACAAATGAACATTTTAGGATGCATTGGGAAAACCATACTAGGTGAGTCCAACTGATCTTTAACTGGTTGGTTTTGAAGTCTTTTTACATAAGAAAAATGTACTTGTATATTCTTGTTGTCAATCCAAACAGATTTATCATCTTTATTACTATCAAGGCTCAAGTTGCAGGTTGACTTTAAAATAGGGAATCTTTACAACCACCCATCAGGCCATAACCATTTTCCATCATCATACATCTCAGCAACAGTAGCATTAGTATCTAGTGTTCCTTTATATACAACTCTATGGTTAATGGTTTTAGAAATTGTTTCACAACCAATCCAATGATCATGCCATACCATTGTCTTCCTTCCATTTCCAATGAAAAATTTAATATGAGCTCTAACTCTATCCATCATAGCTAACAAATTGTTCCATCCCCAACTAGCATTCTTATATTCACTTACATCCCATATATTTCTTCCCTTGAGTCTTGTTGTGTTTACCCATTTTAGCCATATAGAAACTTTCTTAGTAGCCGAAATCCATAAATGTTTTACCAGCAGTACGTTATATTCCATTAATGTAAGGGTTTCAGACCCAAACCACCTTGATTCTTTAGTAGACACACAACTTTCCATGATAACTCCGCCTTACCACTAATGGTTTCCCCTCTATTCCACATAAATCTCTTCACGATTCTTTCAATTTCATATATGACATTCTTTGGAAGCAAAAATACAGAAGCCCAATATAACTGCATTCCTCAAATGACAGAAGCAATGAGCCAAAGTCTCCTAGATAAGTCAAAAACTTATTCTTCCAGTCTTCAATCCTTTGTCTTATATTATCAATAAGGCTCTTGGAGTCACTCGCATAAAGTTTTCTAATAACTAAAGGGATCCCAAGGTACCTTACAGGCAATTTTCCTTCTGCAAATGACATGATCTCCAAAATAGATTTCTTCACCCCACTTCTAACTTTACCACAAAACATGGCACTCTTCCTCATTTGAACCCATTTTGACATTTTCTATATCTTTTTTTTTATAAAGAATCATTTTGTTTAAAACAAAAACCCACTTGCGGGCTTTACTTCAAAAATATATTAAACAAAATCAAATTGAAACAAAACCTTAAATAAAGGGTTAAAGTAATAAATTACCAACATACTTTATAAAATTTCCAAGGTAGTTTACTTTATAAAAACCCATTAACACCATCCAAACTTTTATATTTGTTTGAAACTTAGATTTTCAGCACAATTATTTACTCGTTACTTGTTGATCAGGTAAAAATACATCATTTTTAATTAATTTTTTTAAACTTGATGACAAGTATATGGTGATTAGGTTCTTGACTTTTGAAAATCTAGTCCCCCAATATTAAAAGCCACACAACACTTTTGCACACTTTACCAGCTAACACAAATCTTTTTTTTTCTTCCCATTTTGTACTTTTGGTTTCTTTATCAAGTTTATTGTTTCATCTTCGTGTAACAAGAATGCAAAAGATAGTAATCCCCGTTGTTATCATAACCAATGTGATCACAGTTACTAGTACCGCGATAAGTACTTTGTTGCTTTTGGATGATTACGTCGTGGTTTCTTTTATAATTGTTTCCGCTATCTTTGATCAATATATATAATTGAAATGCCTTGTTTTTATATTGCGTGTAAAACCGTTCTATATATAAACCCTAAACACCAACATTGAGAGTGTTAACATAGCTCATACTTAAAGACCTACTTTTATTAGTGTTTAAGTTAGTGTAAAGATCACCAAACATTGTTAGTCAACTTATGACGCAAAAACTCTTTGTAAACTCTTTAATAATAAGAATTTGAACTTTGAAAAAACTCATGTGCTATTTCTTTCTTACTTGATATCTTGTTAAAGCGTTTTATACTTTATTATCATGAAAGTTGGTTAGTTAGCTTTGTTTACTCTTTGTAACCAACTAAAAAGGAAAAAGAGTTCTTATGATGTGACAAAACCAATTGTATGTGTCTTAAAAGCTCCTTAGTGCTACTGTTGATGAGGAAAACTAACAAACATTTGGCGTTGATATCAAAAAAATAAATAAATAAATAAACCGTTATAGTAGCACATAAGATACCATTGTAGCAATAATAAAAAAAACCAAGCTAGGAAATTTTTAAAGAGTGTCGATTTCCTTTTTGCTGAGTATGATGATTGTTGTGACCAAAGGATTAGAGGTACTGCATTGGTGTTGATGATGGGCAGAGACAAGAAGAAAAGGTATGTCAATTAGAGGTGTAACAAGTGGTGCACATATATCCCTAAGTACATGTGAAGTCGCAGCTGCGTGTCATCAACAGATGAAATTGTCACCATCCTTGCAAGCAGGTGCGTGTGAAGAAGGGGAGGTTGCTTAGATGAGTGTATTGGCGCGTGTGATCTAATCATCTAAAGAATGTGACACATAAAAAGGTTGGAAAGTTGGTTTTATATACAAGGTAGATACAGCTTTTGATCGGTAGATCATTTAGAACTTCGAAAGATGGTCAAGGTAGTTGAATAAAGAAAAATCGGGATCAGCTGCGGCCAACTAGCTAGTGTAAGTAATTTAATCTACTTCCGTCTCATTTTCGTCAACCTCTTACCATCCACTACTCGAAGATGATACCTCACTAAAAACACCCATGTAGCTCTGTTAGCTAGTAAGAATATGTAATAGATATACAAGATGTTGAAAACAAAATTATCAAATATCATATTACATGCTAGACGATTACTCGTGCATAGCAACATGATTTTATAGCAGTGGATAATTGTAGTGATAAAAAAAATTATGGATTATAAACGAAAAATAATAAATGTTTAAAGTTTTCTTAATTTTTCAACATTCAAGGGTGCAAACCTATTATATATAGTATAGATATCATATAGATATAAATATAGATTTAGTATATGTCTAGTTTCAATACGGCACAAATAGAAGTCCACCAATGATAGTTCAACAAAACGATAATCTATTTCTATTTTTGCAATCTCATTTTCAAGTTGACTAACTAAACTCTCTCAAGGAACTTTCTCTAGGCTGAAGATACGTAACTAACTTTCTCTAATTAACTGGTATACGTAACCTACTTATTTTATTGTTAGTATCGCTAAATAACTTTTAAATCTCGAACAATGTACGTAATATTGACCGGTATGTGACTTGTTTGACTGTCCACCAGATAGAAAAGTTACAGTATTGGTCCATGTGGTTTGCGTTTACTTCCACCATTAGTCTCATGTCATATATATTTTTATTTTATTTTATCTTTAGCCGGATATTTGACCCACTTATTTTGACACCCTTTTTTAACCAATGATTCGACCTATTGCATTGTAACAAATGATAAGTCCCTTTATCCAAACCTTTGCCCCCACCACATTTTCTAACCATTTATTCCGATATCATAAGGATAAGGATAATGATGAGGTTAAGACAAATTCATCCCCCTTTTTTAACCATTCATTCGACCCATTCACCTCATTCCTCCCATTTCCCTTTTACGAAATCACACTTTTCACCAATCAATCAATTGAATAATGACACTTCGAGATTAGAAGGATAATGATTGGACGAAAGTTGTAATAACTGATAAAATATTGGAGTATGTTATTGATAAATGAGAGGAATTGGAAGGAAAACGATGATATAATTGATACCATACTCGAAGATTTGTAACAAAAAGCATATAATGAACAGGAGGTTATGAAAGGTCAGTGTACAATGCATATGCTTATTGTTTAACCACTTATTTTACCATGAATGCATTTGCTTAAAGTTGGTATGTACTTGTATAATCTTTGTTACAAGGTGTATTCCGACCATCTTTGTTATAGTCATCGTACTGAATGATTATTTGTGTTTAGTCAAGACAACCATATGTTTTTAAGTTGTTTGTTGTTTGAAATTCTAGAAGTGATTGTAATATCATCTAGTGATGAAGATCTCTCGTTTGATGAAGAAATTGTGTTAATGGATGATATACCATTCTTGACACTGATGAAGAACAACCATAAGCTGCTTCAACTTTAAGACGGTACAAGAAAATTTTCATGACTAGATGTGTTCTTTTTCTTAGAGCTCGCAACACACCAACACCCGTTCATCAATATGTCAGGAAACCTATAAAAAGCTAGGTTAAAGTGACTAATTGCGTTATTGCTTTAAGAGCTATTAATTCTCCAGATATGGATGTGGAATCTTTAAGCACAAGGAGGAAGTCAAGGTAACCGTTTGTAATTTGATTAGTACTTATTATGAGGTTCAAGTAAAGTTTCAGTTGTTTGAATGCTTGCAGCCTATACATTTATGATTTGAATCTTTTGCAAAAAATGAAGTAAAGTGAAGTTGGAAATGAAGTCAAATGAAGTCACGGATGTTGGTTTTCAATGTTTGTTCATAAGATATTGATGTTTGAATATTAGGATGTAAGACAATGGATGCAAGCACATTGTAGGTTTCTTCAAATATGGTTGTGTTTCTGAACCACTTTGTATCATATGTTTGTTTGAATATTTATATCTTTAACCATATCCATTTGTTTGTTTGTGCACATGAAATGCCTTGTAACTGTCATATCCAAACACTCCTGGAACTTGAAGTATCACTTAAAGTCTTAAACTGTGTTTAGATATGGTTAAAAAGGGGATAGATGAATCAAAGGACTTATCCTTTGTTACAGTGCAATGGGTGAAATCACTGGTTAAAAAAGAGGGTCAAATACACGGCTAAAGTTATATAAAAAAAAATGACATGAGACTAACTGTGAAAGTCAACGCAACCCACATGGACCATTACTGTGACTTTTCTAAGTGGTAATCGGTCAAACAAGTCACATGCCTATCAATATTACGTACATTGTTTAAAATTTGAAAGTTATTTGGCGATACTGACAATAAAATAGGTAGGTTACATATGGATTGATTTGAGAAAGTTTGGTACATATGTTTAGCCTTCACCTTTTTTTTTAATTTAGCAACAATCATTGTAATAACCCAAAATTTTATTATGCATATTAAAAAGTATTTCAAGGATTAAAGATGTAACAAAAGGAAAAGGAAACTCAAGGTGCTACTAATTAAATTTTGGATACATGTCGTTGTTGCAATCTTTTACGAAATTTTAGGTCTCAACCCCATTAAATATGACGTCTTCCCTCATAACCGATAACAAAGATTATACAAGTCTTAATTGAAAAATTAAATAAAAAGATTAAAAGTGTGCCGCAATGGTTACATAATGAACGGAGCAAGCTATTGATATGAGGTCTTCATAGATGATATAAGGAAACAGGTTGTGGTTTCTCTTTAAGGTAAACATTCTATCCGCTGCCCAATATGTCTGCTATAGTCGAATATAGGTAATGTTAGATTGGTAGAGTCTTCGAGTTTAGTAGAAGGGCTTTTGGTACAGACGATGTACGTTGTTTTTTTGAACAGCAAAGAAGGATATATATATTAGACACTGCAAAAGAGATGAAATAGCATTACAAGGATCACAAATCTATTCTATCCAGTTTGGTGAGACTTTCTTTTGCCTATAACTAATCCAGTTGAAGGTTGAAAGCTTCACATTATCAAGAATTATGTGCTTGTTGGGCCGCTTTGAGTTAAAGACCATTTCGTTTCGGAACCTCCATATATGCCAAATGGTAGATTGCACAACGGTGTCAAAAAACATTTTGCACGCTGCTGGAACAGGGGCCCTTTCGGCAAGGCTGATGACATCTTGTAGGTTTGAAAAGTTGGCGTTGCTTAATTTCCACCAATCAACAACACCTCTCCAAGTTTCTTTTGCTAACTCACTTTAGACGATGTACGTTGTCATCATTTATATTTATGTTTTCTCACACCAAACAAAAGCATTGTCATTATGTCAAAATAATTTACTGCAAATGTTATGTAATGGTGTTATACAAACCTAACGTTTTTCTTAATGACTAATAGATGATGGCTAATATTTTATTTGAGAAAAAAATATGACTAGATTATCTATGGGAAAATGAGTGCATCAAAGAAATAAAAAAAATTTGTTTGTCTGGTGTTTCAGAAGACAAACGAAGAGGAGTTCCTAAATGCATTCTCGTAAAATTAGCATTATACAATTACTTATGAGATAGTTGTGTGGATATAAATCTAGTGTTTATACTGTTGGTGATTGTGCGTCACCAATATGATTTAAGTGTAGTGGATTGACTTGGTTGACCAATGTGTAATCATGATAAATGTTCAATAAGTCGGGGTTGTGCGAAGTGCACACTTGTATGGCGTTATTATGATTATCATTTGGGGCGAAGCCCCGAATGACGGGGGTCCGGGGGCAGCGCCCCTGGTAGCAGGGTCCAAGGGGCGGCAGCCCCTGGCAGGGTCCAAGGGGCAGAGCCCCTGGCTGGGGTCGAGCTGCCAAGGGGCAGCGTCCCGGATATGGACTTGTTTTTTGGCCCATTTTATTTAACTGGTTTGGTGGTTAAACTAACTGCTATGCAGTTATAACCGAAAATCAGTTTTGTTGTTGTTGGTCATATATTCATCACATCTCTGGTTCTGTTTTCATAACATCAAAACACATTCTCATTTCATAATCTGAGTTTTATCCGATTTAAGATTTCGATAGAACCATCGAAATACTTCGATCTGAAAGTGTTTACACGACTCTCAGATTTCTGTGATCATAAATTCATAACAAAGATCGAAGTATCTGTGATCATGACGAACCGAGAATCTATGAAGGATATGACGAGTAAGTTCGATAAGTTGGATAAGTTTGAAGGGCAGGACTTTCGTCGCTGGCAAAAGAAGATGCACTTTCTGCTTACCACACTGAAAGTTGTGTACGTTCTGAGTACACCCAGTCCCGTATGGTCCGAGAATGAAACTTTGGAGGCGACTAGGAAGAGGATGAAGTGGGAGAACGACGACTACATATGCCGTGGTCACATTCTAAACGGTATGTCTGATTCCCTATTTGATATCTATCAAAACGTTGAATCTGCAAAAGCACTATGGGAGTCCCTAGAATCCAAATACATGGCAGAAGATGCTTCTGCAAAGAAGTTTCTTGTGAGTAATTTTATGAATTACAAGATGGTTGATACCAGGCCTGTCATGGAACAATTTCATGAAATGTTAAGGATTCTGGGACAGTATACCCAACACAATTTGATGATGGATGAGGCCATCTCGGTTGCAGTTATCATTGATAAACTGCCCCCTTCCTGGAAAGAATTCAAACATGGTTTGAAACATAAAAAGGAAGAGTTAAATTTGGTTCAACTTGGTAGTCATCTACGAATTGAGGAAGGATTAAGAAATCAGGAACTTGATAATAATCCTAAAGGAAAGAACCAAATTGGATCATCTTCTGTCAACATGGTTGAAGGAGATGGAGTCAAAAATTCCAAAAACAATAAGAACAAAAGAAAGTTCAAAAGTGGTGATGATAAATTTGCCAACAAGAAGGGTACAATGACTTGTTGGAAATGTAACAAGCCTGGTCATATGAAGAAGGATTGTCGCTCTCGTAAGGGCAAGGATGGCGCTGGTTCAAATGGGTCTAAGGATCCTGAAAAGCAACAAGGTTATAATTCTGATTTTATACAGAATTTTTATAATGTTTTACATTATGTTTCTGTTATTTCTGATGCATTTTATGTTCAGGATGATGAAGTTGCTTGGTGGGTTGATTCGGGTGCAACAAGTCATGTTTGCAAGGATCTTCGTTGGTTTCAAGTCTGTAAATCGATTGAAGATGGATCGTTTGTAAAGATGGGAAACGTTGCAACTGAACCAATCAAAGGAATAGGGCGTGTTTTATTGACTTTCACTTCTGGAAAAACTTTATGTTTAGATAATGTATTGTATGTACCTGGGATTCGAAAGAATCTTGTTTCTGAAATTGTGTTGAATAAGTGTGGCTACAAACAAGTGTTGGAAAGTGACAAGTATATCTTGTCAAGACATGGTTCATTTGTTGGATTTGGTTATGTATGTAATGGTATGATTAGATTAAATCTGAATTATCCTTTGTTTAATGCTTCTGCTTGTATGATTACTTCTAGTCATAGTAATAGTTTAAGCAAATCTGAATTATGGCATGCTAGACTAGGACATGTTCATTACAAGAGAATGAGGGATATGTCTAAAATGAGTTTAATACCTGCTTTTGACATGACACATGAAAGTTGCAAGACTTGTATGTTAACAAAGATCACTAGACAACCATTTAAGGGTGTTAACCGGGAAAGCAAAGTATTAGATCTCATACATAGTGATTTGTGTGATTTTCATGCCAATCCTTCACTAGGACATAATAAGTATGTCATTACTTTTATTGATGATGCTTCTAGATATTGTTATGTCTATCTATTGCATGCTAAACATGAAGCTCTAGATAAATTTAAAATTTATAAACAAGAAGTAGAACTTCAAAGACAAGATTTGATAAAAGTATTGCGTACTGATAGAGGTGGTGAGTATTATGATCCAGTTTATTTCCAATCAACTAGTATAATACATCAAACCACGGATCCTTACACACCACAACAGAATAGGGTGGCTGAAAGGAAGAATAGGACTTTAAAGGAAATGATAAATTCCATGTTATCCTATTCTAGACTAAGTGAAGGGTTTTGGGGTGAGGGTATGTTGACAGCCTGTTATATTTTGAATAGAACTCCAAACAAAAATAGTAAACAAACCCCTTATGAAATTTGGACCAAGAAGGTACCAAATTTGACTTATTTGAGGGTTTGGGGTTGTAGAGCGGTTGTAAGGCTAACTGAAACCAAAATGAAAAATCTGGGTGAGAAAGGTATATATTGTATCTTCATTGGTTATGCTGAGCATTCCAAGTGTTATAGGTTTTATGTTATAGAACCTAATGATTATGTGTCGGTGAACTCTATAATAGAGTCAAGAGATGCTATATTTGATGAAGAACGATTTACGTCTATACCTAGACCAAAAGGTATGATTCAGCCATCTTCAAGTAAGATAACTGAAGATGAGGTTGAAGGTACTGATGATGTACCTGGTACATCTGTTCCTAGAAAAAGCACTAGAACAAGAAAAGCTAAGTCTTTTGGGTTTGATTTTCAACTTTATTTGGTTGAAGGAACAAGAGATAAGACTTTATCTCAACGTGAATATTATTTCATTATTGATGAGGATCCAATGACCTTGAGTGAAGCAATAGCTTCTAGGGATGTTGCTTTTTGGAAAGAAGCAGTTTAAAGTGAGATTGATTCCATCATGCATAATGATACTTGGGAATTAACTAATTTGCCTCCTGGATGCAAAGCATTAGGATGTAAATGGATCCTAAAAAGGAAGTTGAAAGTGGATGGAAGCATAGATAAATATAAAGCCAGATTGGATATCTAATGCTTTAGACAAAAGAAGGGAATTGACTTCTTTGATACTTATGCTCCTGTTGCTAGGACTTCCACTGTTAGATTGTTGTTAGCTCTTGCAGGTATACATTATCTAGTTATTCATCAAATGGATGTGAAAACTGCATTCTTAAATGGTGATTTGGATGAGGAAATTTACATGAAACAACCTGAAAGTTTTGTGATACCTGAACATGAAAGCAAGGTATGTAAATTGAAGAAATCCTTGTATGGTCTGAAACAAGCACCAAAACAATGGCATCAAAAGTTTGATGATGTGGTGTTGTCTAATGGTTTTTCTTTAAACCAAGCTGACAAGTGTGTATAGCAAATTTGATGCTTCTGGTAAAGGAAGGAATCATTTGCTTGTATGTGGATAACAAGTGATCTATGGTATCTGACCAAGATCAAAGTTAATACAGACAAAGAATTTGTCATCTAATTTTATATGAAGATCTGGGGGTGTGGGTGCTCATCGGTATCCCCCCCCCCCCCCCCTACCCCCTAATAAACGAGGAAACAATGGTATCTCTATTTCTCAATCTCATTATATTGAGAAGATACTGACAAAGTTTAACTTTGCTAATTGTTCTCCTGTTTGTACTCCTGTGGATCCTACTGTGAAGTTTTGACCTAATAAAGGAACTCTAGTGTCTCAGTTAGAATACTCTAGAGCTATTGGATGTCTTATGTATGCCATGATTAGCACTAGGCCAGATATAGCTTTTGCTGTAGGAAAGCTTAGTAGGTACACTAGTGCTCTACATTGGCAAGCTCTGGGTCGAGTATTTCAGTATTTGAAAGGAACCAAGGATTATGGTTTGACTTATAGTGGTTATCCTTCTGTTATAGAAGGTTATTCCGATGCCAGTTGGATTAATAATATGGAGGATCACTCGTCTACGAGTGGTTGGGTATTCCTTCTTGGAGGAGGTGCTATTTCTTGGGCTTCAAAGAAACAGACTTGTATTACAAGCTCAACCATGGAGTCTGAATTTGTGGCCTTGGCTGCAGCTGGTAATGAAGCTGAGTGGTTCAGTGGCTGAGAATTTTATTTAGAAAATTCCTTTGTGGCCTAACCGTTTATCTACCATTTCTATAGATGTGATAGTGCTCGCTACCTTGGCTAAGTTTTAATAGTTCAGCTGTACAATGCAAGCTCTAGACACTTGGGTTGGTGTTAGACAATAGCATGTTCCGTGAACTTATCATGAATGGTGTGATTTCTGTGGAGTTTGTAATAAACTCAATTGAATTTAGCGACCATTTAACCCAAAGAGGTTAGCAAGAGATCTGTAACTCAGGCGGCTTTGGGATGCGGTTTAAGTCCACTTAATTTAAATCCTTGTATTCAAGATACCCAAATTCATCTAAACGAATGTTATATGCATGCTGAATTCAATAAGGAAAGCTTGATATCTTTTGATTGGAACACATAATTACATCATCCCACGGTATGTGTTCAGAACTACAAGATAAAGGAGGTTGAAATTATATTTCTTAATAGTTTTTTGACAAATTGCATGTGCAGGTGCAAGAGTAAAAAACTACCTATATAAGCATGAAGTTTAGTTGCTTCAAGAGGCTTGGGACTTGGCTTTGATATGCTTATTGAAGGATAGGACACAAGCAAGTAAAAATAGTGTCAAGTAGAACATGTGAATGTGTAAACTGTTGTGTACATTATCTTCATGTATTCACTATGAATAGAAAGAGTTCAATCCTTTAGTGACACTCTGATATTCGAATATTTGGAATGCTAATGTACTAATGTGAAATTCAATCATCTCGATATTTCATTTATGCATCAGTTTGTTGTTTGTTATGAGTTTGCTTTAAGTTAATCAAGATTACACTTAAATAGGGGAGGAATGTTGGTGATTTTGCGTCACCAATATGATTTAAGTGTAATGGATTGACTTAGTTGACCAATGTGTAATCGTGATAAATGTTCAACAAGTCGGGTGGTGCGGAGTGCACACTTGTATGACGTTATTATGATTATCATTCGGGGGCGAAGCCCTCGAATCACGGGGGTCCGGAGGAAGCGCCCCTCGTAGCAGGGTCCAAGGGGCGGCAGCCCCTGGCTGGGGTCGAGCTGTCAGCTTGGAAAAATTTTATTTGGTGTAAAGTGCTATGTTAAAAACGCATTTGAAAATAAAATTCCCAGAATTATGGACTTCATTTTTGCCCGTTAATTTAACTCATTCGGTAGTTAAATAACTGCTCTTACAACCGATATTCAAAACCGATATTCAGTTTGTTGGTCAGATATATATTATCAATCTGGTTCGTTTTCATAATATAACAAAAAACACATTCTCGATTCTTAATCTGAGTTTTATCCGGTTTGAGATTTCAATAGAACCATCGAAATACTTCAATCTGAAAGTGTTTACACGACTCTGAGATTTCTGTGATCATAAATTTTCTTACATTGGGCCGTCTCATTAATATATTATACACAAAGATGTATATAACTATATTAGAAAATTTCGGTGAAAAAACAACAGTTATTCATTGTTTTTAATACTTATTAGCCACATGAGTAGCAAAATTTACCCATGCCATTAATTACCAGTATGTGCTACTTTGTTTTCCTTTTGGAAACTGATAATAACAAAAATCACATATATCGTATACAGTAATACAGGAGGTTCCAAGGGGGAGTCCAGGAACAAACCTTCTTTGTGAACATATGACGTGGTAGTTGTGGAGCTGGTTGCGGCCTTTGCTGATCTTTTTTTTTTGGAAACTTTCTTGTTTAAAAATAAATGACGTAAATATGGATTAACCACCCACCTAATAAGATCTAATTTGAGTGTGGAGTTATATATCTCAAAAGAGGACATTATGGCCATAATTTCGAGCTCAAACACAAAAATTATTGAGTTGGCAATGTCTACACATTTGCTTATTTTGAGTGTAGAAAATCGTGTTTAGTAGTGTGATACAGTTGTTTGATGGTAGCATTACCCATCAACCTACTCGAGTACATGTTGAATGTTTTAATCAACAAAAGTAATTTACCTCCAAGAAGTCTCTTTTCAGATGCTCTGATATATCCTTCTCCATGACACGATGGTGGTGCTCAACATCATCGATCTACACTGTGAACAAAACACAAATTGATTAATATATTCTCCATAGAACCAATAACCAACATAACAAAAGAGATACAATCTACACCCAGAAACACACCTTAGACTCAGTTAGGGTGTGTTTGTTTCATTAAGATGTTTTAGGTCTGACTACCATATCTTACTGGTAAGATGTGGTTATAAAGTCTAAATGTGAATGAAATAATCTTGTTTGTTTTTGTCACAAAGGTGTGAATGGCTTTAACTATTCATTTTTTGAAATACGATAAATCTCTACTCCTTATAAAACATTTAGGACATTTATAATTAGAAGTCTTAAAATTTTAAGACATAAAAACATTGCTATTAAAGGAATAATTGAGTCAATATTGTTTCAAGTCATTGTCACAATTATTTCAACACTCTAGAATTTAAATATAAAGTTGTAACAGCCTATTTCATAATCACAACCATTTGAACATTTTAGAAATTAAATGTAAAAATGTAACGGCCCATTTTATACATTTAGAAATTAAATACAAAGTTGTAACGACCCATATCGTAATAAGAGCCCATTTCAACATAGCTTGCATGCCTAAATCATATATAATGCCCGTGAAACAAAAACAAAACTCACACAAACACGGGAACCTCTTCCTTTATTTATTCTCTCTTTAGAATAAAATCACTCTTCACTTCTTTCCATCTAAACCGCTACTACCAGCTGAACCGCCGCCGCCACCGCCATCAGAATCCGCCACCAACACCGCCGGCTATTTCGATAATCGGTGGTGTTTGAGTTTGGGTGTTTTCGTTGGTGTTTTTGTGGCTTTGATGGCGTTCGATTTGGTTTCTTTGTTGGTTATTTGGGTTTGGTTTGGTTGATTTGGGTTGTGAGTTATTTCATTTGGGTTTTTAAGGTGGGTTGATTGTGTGTTATTTCACGGCACCACCATGTAACCATTGAAATTTAATGGGTGCATTGTATTTTTAAGTTCTTAAAGCATTTTCACAAAGAAATAAGGCAAGTGATGTTTCTAATTGAGGCTAGTGGCTTTCTTATTTCATTTTGCTTTAAACAGTTATTATAAACTTTCTTATACCAAAAATACTCGTCACAACTAATTTGTGGTTCTGGTGGTTTCAGTGGTAGCTTGGTAGTTTGAATCGTTATTAAGTTGCTGTCACACGCTGTCTAGAGCTTTTGATCATTTACTTTAAGCATGTTTTTGAAAATTGAAGGATAAAGTATGTTTTAACATTCTAAATGATTATTTGTACCTCTTTTATATTTATGTGTTTTTTTTATATTTTTTATATTTTTATAATTTTGTTTATGTTATAAAACTATAAAACAGGAAGTGCGGAAAAAAATATAAACTTTAACAAGTC